>LPNX011051836.1:2889-32111 GCA_001517045.1 Pseudotsuga menziesii
GAATAACGCGCAGGAAAGAAGACAACCAGTGAACTGGGACACAGTGAATACACCAAGCTCTATGAAAATTATGCTACAGAATGTAGAAGCAGCGATATTGGAGAAGAGGTAAGATTTAAAACCCTTCCTCTATTGAATACATTGCCAGACCAAAAAGGAATTTCACCAAATTCAGAGTATTGCTGTGGGTAAGAAGAAAAGACAGAGTTAAAGATTGAAGTTTTCAATTTGGAATCAAAATGACAGCTAGGTTAGAACCAAAAGAATTTAATTCTGCTGACCTTCATGAAAGATGCCTTGAGATCTTTGAAAACAAACAATGGATCGATTTCTTTGAGAAATTCAATGGGCACAATGAGCAAGCTAGCATGGCTTTTGCTGAGACCTTCAATGGAGAAATAGCTAAAGTAGGAAATTTGCAAATTAGACTGTCAGAAGACATTCTAGCTCAAGTCACTGGGTTGCCACAGCAGGGTGAAAGGTTTTTCAAAACCAAACAGTTCAAAGAGAAGGTCTGGATCCCATTTCTATGTAGGTCTAGGGCAGGATCAGTCAATTGGAAGAAGGGTATACCAAGAAGTTGGCTAATCCATCCATGGGATGAGATAGTTTACATCATTCAGAAATTTGTTACATGTGAAGGCAGGTTTAGCATCATTTACCTCTATCATATTAAGCTACTACAACATCTGAAAGGAGAATGTGAAGTCAACATGCCATACTTCCTGCTACAGAGCCTGACTAAAATGGCCAAAGCTGTCCAAGGGCGATCAAAGGATAAGGTAACTAGTCGTTTTCACTGTGGTCTTATTAAAATGATTATCCAGTATGAATTACACAGGCAGAATCTGACTTGGACAGAATTCCTAGCTCATAACCAATTTGAAAATCAAGAAGAGTTGCTTGAAGAAAATGCAAAGGAAGATGAATTATTAATGTTAACCTACCCTGAGGCAACAAGCTCAAAACCGCCTCAGGGGAAAAAGAAAAAGAAAGAGGTAGTACTAATAACTGATGAGGAGGATAACTCTGAGGCAACAAGCCCAAAACTGCCTCAGAGAAGGATCCAAACTCGAAGCCTGAAGAAGAAACAAAAACAATATCAAAAGCAGGATCAGCTCTTTACCACTTATCAGAGAAAATCAAGAAAATACAAGCAAGTTCAGAGCCAATCAGCATTGGAGGATGAGGAACAGGTACAGACCTTGGGGAGTCCAAGAGAAGATTTAGCAGCTGAAACAGTACAGGATATCTCAGATCCTGATGAGATAATCAGGAAAACCAAGAAGATTAACCTCTTCTTTGACCAGCAGGAAAAAGAAAAAGAAAAGCAGTTCAAACAAGAATTGCCCAAAGATTCAAATTCTCTCTTCTCAGAACAGCAGGCTATGGAAGAGGAGAAAGAGCATGGAGAATTGGGTGAGGATGCAACTTCTGAACAGCTCCTAATAAAGAAGAAGAAAAAGAAAGCTTCCAAGAACAGCAAGAAGATCAAAAGACTGAAACTTGAGCTAAAAGAACTTGAACAACAGAATGAGAAATTAAGGGAAACTAATTGGAAGCTAAAGGTTCAGAGAACACGTATCACCAAGCAGGCCTATAGATGGTACAAGCAGAAGAAAGTTTACAAGGCTAAATATGAAAGGTTGAGGATTCTCTATGCATCTCGGGCATCAACAGATGCCTCATCACAGACTGAAGACTAAAGGCAGGATAATCATCAGTAAATTTTGGTTTTGAACAGGGTCAAAGTTTTTGGCATGAGGACATGCTGTAGTTTCTTCTTGGGGGAGATGTTGGGCACTGTTTTTGACCCCTTTTTGCCTCTTATATAACCCTCATTTCCTTCATAAAACCTCTATTTTGAGTAGGAAGCTTTAAATTCCATCTATAAACCATGGTTAAAGAGGTATAATGTCATTTGCTTATTAATAAATTGAGTTTTGTGATTTTTTTAGGCATTTTAAACTAGGATTTTTACTTAGACTACGGGATGTACTAACTTCCCCCATTTCCTCCAAGGTTGAGTAATTACAGGACAGCTAGGAGGGAAACGGAAGATCAAGAATGGATCCTTAATGTCCACAGATGGATGAACATCCAACAGTCAGATGAAGTGGCCTGTGCAGATGTCGAGTCAAACAGAGTCAAATGTGGCCACCCGTTCTGCATTTAACACAAAACAAGGAACAATACTGATTTTGTGGAACTCCACGATCCTGAGGATGATCTCGTTAGCTCTAGCATTTAATTAGATGCAGTTTTATAGCAATTTCAGTTCGATTTAGAATTTGTATAAATCTATTGCAAGACAATGAAGTTGGATCACGATTTTGAAGAGGAACACGTTTGTGAGTCCAAACTGCGTGGTATTTTTGTATAAGAGATTTTCTGGTGAATGAATATCAAATCCTAGTTCTGTAAATCTTTCATTGTGCATGGATTAAGGCTTTGGAGGGCCCCCATCGTTGAACTCTCGCACATTTACATTGCCGGTGTAGTAATTTGATGATTGCAGCGATTCCTTTTTGGTGCAAGCATTTAAATCAAACCATTGGTATGTGTTCTTGGTAGTTTCTTGTTTATGAATCGCAGCATAGGTTTAGTAATTTCTTCATTGATTATATTTGATGCTCTGTTTTTCTATTTATGGTTCAAATTGCAAATTCCATTGTGCTGTATGTCATTAACACTATTGGATAAACGCTGTTCTTCACTGATTAAATGCTGAGGATATCAAATAGATCAAACCACGACCTCTGTGCATTGTTTACTGCTGTTTATTTGATAATGAAATGGTAAAAGACATTTATAAATTATGAACGTTGTCTTGTAAAAGAAATTAATTGATATTTGTCTTTCAGCGCTGGTAGAAGTCTGCAATTTGATCCGAGGGTTTTATAAACTTATTGTTTAATTAATTTTTACCTTAATCTTTTATGTTTTCACAAGACCAATTACTGGATGCTTAACAAAGGAAACAATGAATTTATCCTTGTAAGAGGATTTTGTCTCTGTGAGCTGCAGTATCTTAGTTTCTGTCAGTAGATTTATTTTCAGTTAGCTAAATTCCAACTGAGTTTAGCTTCTCTGTCCTAAACTTGGATGTGTCTCAAAGTTCACAAACCCGGATTGATTTTAAATTTAAAGTTCTGATTAACACTGATAGATCAGAGCCCAACAAGATGCTTGGGATAAATCCTTCTATGGTAAAACACCGTATAGACACATGGCCTAATGTTGCACCTGTATGCCAAAAGAAAAGACCCATTCAGCCCTCAAAGGCTATTGCCGTCAAAGTCGAGATAAATAAACTGCATAAAGTAGGTTTCATATACCCCATTGCGTATACCACGTGGGTTTCTAACCCTGTTCCCGTCAACAAAAATCAAGGTACCATTTGAGTCTATACTGACTTTCGTGACTTGAATTTATCATTTCCCAAAGACAACTTCCCCACTCTGTGCATTGACCAAATTATTGATGCTTGTGCCGGCCATGAAGTCTTTTCTTTCTTGGATGGTTTTTTCAGTTATAACCAAATTCAAATACAGAAAGAGGATCAGTACAAAACTATTTTCATAACCCCCTGGGGAATGTTTGCATATCATGTTATGACATTTGGCCTTAAAAATGATGGAGCCACTTTTCAGTGGGCCATGATGTTTTGCTTCCATGACCTCATCCACATTATCTTGGTCTACCTAGATGACCTCACGAATCGATCTCGAAAGCGCGCTCGACATTTAGAGGACTTAAGCCAAGTATTCTTGCGATGTCACAAATATAATGTCCGCTTGAACCCTCTCAAGTGTGTGTTTTGTGTCCTTGCTAGGTGTTTACTCGAGTTTATCGTATCCCACAAAGGGATTGTAGTGGACCCCTTGAAGGTTCAAGCCATTCTGAATCCCCCCCACGTACTTTGCGCCAACTGTAGAGTCTCCAAGGCAAGGAAACTTCTTCCTTCGGCATTTTATTTCGGACTATGCGAAAAAAGTCCATGGGTTCTTATATCTGCTCCATACCAACATTCCTTTTGTCTGGGATGAACATGCGCAAGCCGCTTTTGACGCATTGAAACAAGCTCCAACTTCTGCTCCATTGTTGTCTCCTCTTGACTTCACTAAGGATTTCATCATGTATGTGTTGGCATCTGAAAATGCTATTGCTAGAGTATTGGTCCAAGAAGATGATGCTCATCAAGAGCACGCGATTTATTATGTAAGTCAGAAGTTTTCTGGACCCCCGTTACATTACCCACATGAAGAGAAGAAGGCCCTTGCCGTTGTCTTTTCAGTTCATAAGCTACGAAATTTCATCCTCTTGAGTCACACTTTAGTCGTGGGTGATTCCAACCCCATGCTGTATATCTTGAGCCGTAGACTTGTTCAAGGTCATGCAACCAAGTGGATTGTCATTTTCCAGGAGTATGATTTGGAATTCGTTTCCCAAAAAGCACCAAAGCTTTGGGACTAGTTACCTTAATGACATACTTCCGTCTATCGTCTACTTCACCACCTATCACAATCAACCTTCCCGACAAATTATTATTTGTCATCTCTATGGAAGACCCATGGTATGGGGGAATCCTCCTATACCTATGTACATAGAAATTCATGCCCCATTTAAGCTGCGAATATCGTTGTCGCATCCGACACAAAGATGCTCGTTGTCTCCTTATTGGTGATGTCCTATACCGTCGCGGTTTCGATACCATATTGTGTCGTTGACTCACACATGATGAAGCTGAAAGAGTCTTGAATGACTATCATTGTGGAGCCTGTGGTGGCCACCTATCTGGTTTGGCCACTGCCTAGAAAATTCTCCACGCCGGTTATTTCTGGCCCACCATCTTTGCCAATTGCATCCATGCAGTTAAACACTTTCGCAACTACCAGCTCTTTGCTCCAAAAGCAAGGACACCTCCCACACCATTACATCCTGTCATCACAGTCAGTCCCTTCTACAAATGGGCGATTGACTTCATGACCTATAATCCCCCCTCGTCCAGTGACCATAAGTACATCATTGTGGTCGTTGATTACTTCACCAAATGGGTTGAGAACATGCCCACGTCCAACTGTAAGGATAATACTGTGGCATGGTTCCTTTTTAACCATGCCATCACACACTTTGGAGTTCCCCAACATATAGTCTCGAAATATGGTTCTCATTTTGAGGACATTGTTTGGATAGAGCTTTCCGCCATGTTGAATTTTGAACACAATATTCTGTTGCGTATTATCCCTAGTTCAATGACCAAGTTGAGGCTTTCAACAAGACCCTCAAAACCATGCTCCAATGAATGGTGGACAAACACAAATTCAACTAGCACCACTTGATATTTTCTGCCCTCCGGGCCTACCGAACATCAACCAAGACCACCATCGGTTTTAGCCCATTCCACTTAGTCCATGGTGTGGATTCAGTTCTTCCCACTGAATGCTAGCTTCCATCACTCCGCCTTGTTGTCGAGCTTCTCCCTGATACATCACCATTAAAACAATGCGTACTTATGCTCTAACAGACCAATGAGGACTGTCATGATGCTCTCCAGATGATCGAAGTAGCCAAGACTCGGTTGAAGTCCCATTTTGACTTCCATGTCCATCCTCACACCTTTAGTGAGGGAGATCTTGTCCTCGTCTATGATCAAGCCAATGATAAGTTAGGGAAAGGGAAGTTTGATTCCATGTGATACATCCCATACGTCATCGATCGATGTCTCGACAAGGGAGCATACATCCTTGCTGACTCTAACGGCAACCTCTTGAAGAATCCTTGCAATGGGATCTACCTTAAGAGGTTCTATGCCCGAAGTCACCCACCATGAGTACACTTGTGTCATAGTTTTTTTTTTGTTAAACACCGTTCTTGTCACGAGTCTCATAGTTTGTTTCCTTGGTTGTTCCAAATGGATCCTACCTCACCTCGCTACATTGGTTTTGCTGATTGAGAAAGTAGATGGTCTCCTAATCTCGCCTCAATTGCGTGGGTCATTTATTCCCTATCACATGAGTTGATCCATATCGACGGAATGTGTGTTGGTATTGATACCAACAACCAGGCTGAGTACGACGGTGTCACTGGTCTCCTGATCGTTTCCTTCCACTTGGTTATTCATCACCTTGATGTCTTCCTAGACTCCTAGCTGCTTGTATCCCAGTTGAATAACTACTACCGGGTACGTGATCCTTGTCTCTTTAGAAAGTTCTTACACACTAGACACTTGGTTACATAATTTGAATCCATTTCATTCATACATGTTCCCAGAAGTCTCAATAGTGTAGCAGACCAAATGACTAATGGTGTTCTAGAGTGGCACATCAATCATGACATATAGGAAATAAATTGCATCATGCATCATCATATAGTCATGCATACATATGTCATATATATCATATAGGCATCATCATAATCATAAAATGCGACTCATAAAAATACATATAAAAGTGCATCCACATTCATATATATATCATGTCATAATGTTTAGTACATAATGAGAAGCTCCATAAGCTTTCTTGTCTAATCATACATATAGTACAAAAATCCCCATGCACCACTGCATCGTGGGGAAACATCGCTAGCTGCTAGTCAGAGTCCTCCTCCTCATACTCTATCTCCTCCTCAGTGTCCTCCATCAAGTCTTCGTCTAGATGCTGCCATCCATCATTAGTGACCCCCTCTAGTAAGTGCTCAACATCGAGTCGTAGTGAGTCTAGTGCACTCCGGAGCCTCCTGTGACGATGAGCAGGTGAATCCAAAACCTCCACTCAACCCCTGCGCCTCTATATCCTGTTGGAGGACATGGCTTGATGTCTTCACATGCACACAGTATGTCATCAGTGTCTATCACACACATAAAATGGCTACCACTAAGCTAGTAATACTATATATGAATGCAGCCATAAAAAACACCATGTATATGTACCATCGGGTCCCCAAGACAGGCTGAGTGGTCGAGGCATCTTCGAGTCTCCCTGTTAATCCATCCCAGCATACGGATAGTCCTCTTTCAGGACCAATAGCTGTCGTCACTATGCGAAGAGATCCTGGGTGAAAAAATGGCCCACCAATCCGCCTCCCTCCCTGATCATCATCTTGCTCCACCTCCTCATGTGAGGCTCGTGAGGTCCTCCCTCATGCACCACCAGATGCAGTTGTAGTGTGGGAATTCACTCAAAGAAGAATGAGCACAAGAACGAGGGGAAACAAAAATCCCCTCCCACCGAGTTAGAATGGTTCAACCCACACCAAACTTGAGTCAAGAACATCTGGGCCGACCCAAATTAGGTGCCCCTCAATACATGCTCCACCATCTGGAGCCGACCGTCGTAGATCTTGTGAGGTCCTGACGATCCCAGTATACGCAATATCATCACTGATATCGCTCGAGTCTGAAGACTCTCAATGTCACACACCAGTATGTATGATGAGTGCACCAATGTTGAGGCATAACACTGCTGATCGTATAGGTCATCTAGTGACACCCCATGTGTCAGCTTCAACATAGTGTCGTCGATCACACCCAACACTGGTAGTCCAGTCAGAAAATACACATCGGAGAGAGTGATCTCTATCTGCTCCCCCTAGATGATAAAAAACTCTTCCTCCCAGTCCCAAAAGCTCACCAGCTTGTCCAACAATAGCTTTGCTGAATGCATAAGTGGGATCTAGAAGAACATCCATAAACCACATTGAGCGAGAAAATCCTGCACCACACAGTCATTCTACACCTCCCCTCGGAGGTTCCCAATGTTTTTCTCCCACCATGCCACATGAGGAATCCTGCACATACACACCATCCCTATCAGGTCCAGTCATGCATAAGAACTCATTATGGGTTAAGTCGCTCCTCTTTGGCCCTTTTGTGCAACTCAAGTTGCTCAAAACCCCCGAACAGGAGCAACTGGGTCGCTTTTATCCTCTGAACAAGTGTGACTTGAGTCACGCCTATCTCCCCGATAGGTGCGACCGGGTCACACCTGTCACCCCGATAAGAGCAGCCTGGGTCACACCTTTTCCCTCAAAAAGGGAAACTCAGCCCCGAGAACCCTTTGGGCTTGGCTACAGCCCCAAAGTGAGCAAAAACACAAAGTATTCTAGTGAAAAGATGGGTTCGCTGAGAGTTGAAAGTCACAACATGGAAAATCACTGGTCTAAATGGAAGAAAATATTAGTTGAGTTTTGGGGTCCTCCACTCCAAATCAGCACTAAACATTAACAATGACACATGTCATGTGGTCCCCCTGTGTTTATAGGCCTCCAATTGGTCTAGTTCTTCTTCCATGCACCACAGAGTCATTCGGTGTCCATTTGAGATGCCATTTGAACCACCGGGTTTAGTTTTCCATCCTCTATATTTTGACGAGACCCATGTCTCAAGCTCTCCCATGGATTTTCTTTCCATTTCCTGGAATTCACCTCGATTTGTGTGCCATCACGTGAATCACCCATGCACGCACTGACATGTTCATGAGCCATTCGCTCCATCCATAATGCACAGTTGGCCTTATTTAACCACCATCCATCATCCCACAAGGATGCCCCATCAATGTTCCTCAGTTATTCCTATCAGCCATGTTCACAACATAACCTCTTTCCATACATTGAACACTTCCTCATTTGATTGACCATTACAAAGTTTTTGTTAAGCTCTTTTCTGACTCCTAAAAGAATGAAAAGATTGCCAAGCACACTTGCTTCCTTTCATGCTCATTAAAGTATTTGAAAGGGCGTATATGTGGCCTCATTTGTTTCCTTTTTTGGACTTCCTAGACTATTATAATAAAAGGATCACCCTAGAAGCTTCCCGCTATGAACTTTTCCCTCCGTATCCTTTTATGCTTTCTCAGACATTGGTACCGTACTTTATGAAAAAGCTCATTATGGGTTGTCTTTAAGATCTTTTCTAGACCTCCCATAAAGAAAAGATTGCTGAGCAAACTTGGTTTCATTCATGCTTGTATAAATATTTGATTGACCGTCCAGTCAGTATAGGTTTAACCTTTTCTGACCTTATTGGACTACCAACGATAAAGAAGTCTCCCTTCCCCCAAAAGGTTGAAAGAGATCCCCTTTGTATAGTTTTATCCTTTTTCAGGCTTGGGAGACTATTAACAAAAAGGAGACCACACTGGAGTCTTCTTCCTTTTTTTAGACTCTCTAAAAATGAAAGCACCATTGAGCATTTACTTTCTCGGGCTTGCTAAAAATCCATGAGATCGTATAATATAGAGCTTACTTCTATCCCTTATTTGTGCTCCTTAACCTATGAAGAAGGACCAAATGGTGTCTTTAGGAGCCACCACATCTGATATCATGTTATGGCAGCTTCCCCCCATTGGGTCACATTTGTTCAGAGTATTCTATGATGAATCTTCCTTGGATTCACTGGATATTCCTATTTTAGTTAACTCCCTTAGTATTACCATTTGCAGTTATCTTCCTGGTATTACAGCTATGATCCCTCTCCCATGAGTCGGTTTCATTTGCTTCCAGGTCAGCCCTACTGTCATACTCTGAACAAAGGAAGTTTGAGTCCCTCGTACTCCCGTTCCCCCTTTCCCCCATTCAATGTGTCAGTCCTCATATTGTTTCACATCTTTGGTTATCCCCCTCGTGCTTCTAGTCAAGGACACATCATTGCCTTGATTAGTTGCAGGTCTCCCTCTGTCGACATCAGCACATCTATTTCATAGGAGAGACTCAAAGGTCCCTGTATCTTGGTTTCATCCACCTTATTGATTAGTTCCTTGGACCACTTGAAAGAATTCATCAGTGCCTTTCGGGTTAGTTGTGTCTCACGTGCTCAACTTAAACTACATCATCACACTGTTGAGATTTGTACAGGGTATTGGTCCAGTCATTATTTAGTCGAAGACCCCAGTTGTCACCTGACTCTAGAACATTGGTGAGTCTACCTATGGGACCCATATATTCTTAGGTGCCTTGTGATTTCTAGGCTGCATTGGTGACAATGTTCGGGAGATCCCAGTTTTATGCTTCCATGTATCTCCTGCACTTGATGCTATATATTAATGTACCAAAGATATTCTGACTCTCAATCATTGAGTCCTTCCAGTTATGTACACTTGCAGATCCAACAGAGCATCAGCTGTGATGATATTGCATTCCATGAGAATGCCATTGTTTCTATGTATCAGTTCTTTAGATCAGCATTGTATTTAGCCTCCCATTGAGGCCACCATTGTGTATCATCATGTGTATATGTATTGATTGGCTCCCATATTTTGAGCCTTGATCCCATTATTTATGATTTTGACATTGTTACAAGCATGGGTATGCCCGCCTCATCCATATGCATGTCACATATGTATCTTATCCATTTTCAAGAACCAATTAAAAACCAAAAGCCATCGTAGTTCGAACGAGGAAGCTCTGTTTCTTCACGGTTCTCTCTAGTCTCTCCACTATTGTCACCATATTCCCATGATCTTATGATGTCCATCGACCATACGATGAGCTCCTGTCCTCACACATCAGGGGGCAATTTGATAACACTAAAAAGTGTTCACCTAGCTCTCCATGGTCTAAACCATATGCATACATCATATTCTGACCATATTTCCTTCATTTTTGACCTTCACAATTGTATTTACACTAAAAATGGTCCAAAAAATCATTATTCCATCCCATAAATGAATGGATGATGAGCATTTATTATGATTTATCCCCACTCTCTCCCCAAAAGGGTAAAAAACCCTAAAAAAGAGAATGGGTAAAAAAACCACAGATAAATACCATGGACAATAAAATACCACGGGTCAAAAAACCCTAGGACCATACTATAAATACATTGTGAAGGACTCTCCCAAAACAATTTGGACCACTTTTTGTCATTTTGCCATCAGTCACATCACATACTTTTCCTTCCATATTTTTCCACACCATTTCCCGTGGTGTACGTTGAGTTCACTTTTTACCCATTTGGATCCATTCCCCTCACATGACAACTAGTTATGGATGAGATTGGAGAACCAAACTGTGGAGCTACAGAACCACTTCCAAGGACTGCTATGGTGGCCCATTTTAAGAAAGGTGTGTCTATTTTATTTTCTGCATTAGTTAGTTTATATATATGTTAAAACCCTTAAAAAAATATTTGTCATTATTGTTGTGGTATTGTTATTGTTGAAATCTTCCTTATGCTCTGGACGAGCTAAGGTTGGTGCATCTACACGTAGTAGGGGAGAAATCCCCACTACACTAGGTATTTCAATGCTGAATGATTTGTGTACATTTTTAAATGTCCACTCAATAAGTAGTGTTGAAATTTCTATAGAGCGTATACCATAGCTAGTTCCTCTCTTCCTGTCATGGTATAGTTCTTCTATGTTGTTGATAATTTTCTTCTGGTGAAGGTAATTAGATGATCAATCGATCCTTCACCAGGATGTGCTAGTACGACACCAAGCGTGATAGAAAACGCATCGACATGTACATGAAATTCCTTTTTCCAGTATGGAAATACAAGTATGGGCGCTGTAACCATCTTGTTATTTAAGGTGTCTAAACTTTCTTGGAAATTTTGCATCCACTGGAACTTTATATATTTCTTTAATAAATTCTCCATCGGAGCAGTCACCTCCACATATCCTTTGATAAATTTTCGATAGTATCTAGTATGTCCCAATGTATTTCTCATTTGCTTCATTGTCGTAGGTGGTGGTAGGTCGACAATGATCGCAATTTTAGCACGATTGACTAAGATTCTATCATGTTGGTGTTATCTTCCCTTTGACCTAGGTTCAGTACCTCCTTTGCACACAACAAAGCCCAAAATATCAGCTCAATAAAGTGTGGCTCAGTTAGCAACACCTGCGACGCAGATGCAGTCTCACCTGAGATACCGTTCTATGGGTAATTGCAAGAACCAAGTTTTCGAAGTTGGGTGGGGAATTTCTTGTACCTTGATATTCTACCAAGGTGCTCGACAAAAGTTGATGGGTGGGGTCTTTATACTTATTATACACAGTTAAGATGCAATACAAATTGTCCATCGATAGGTATTATAATAACAAACCTGATGCAACATAGATACATACAACGATAATAGTGTGACAAATACATATAAACTCAATCATAAGAAACTACATAAACACATATTCATAGTAACATATATATGCAACTCAAGCATGTTCATCATTCACACACTTTACATAGTATCTAACATGGAAACCCATCTAGGAAAAACCACAAAGGCACTCTTGATCTGACATGAGAAATATATGACACCCTTTCGTCTGCGCACTAATTTACAAACTTTGTTCTAGATGTATCTTTCTTATTTATATAGAATTCTTTCTCCTCTTATGCTCTCAGGTCTTCTGTCGCTATTAATTCTCTACTTAAATCTACTAATGATCCACACACAACCTGGATCGACTCAACTTCCTCTATGACTCTACCGTCAATTTGCACACAACCTGTATCGATTCAATCTCTTTTACACTCATGTGGACTTAGCTGCAGGTTCTTCGAATCCTTTCCATGACTCAAGGAAATAACGAACAACAAAACCTACATAAGCTAACAATTGGACCAGAGCCAACTGACTAGGAGCTAATTCTCTAGGATCTAAATGACCAAATGTTGCTCTCAGCCGACTTCATATAGTTAGCCAACAGGTTGTCTTTCCTATTCTAGCGACGCATATGAGTAGGCACTAATGACCCGACTTACAAATATGCTTTCATATGTGTGGCTTCCGCCGGCTCTAGCTGACCTTGTACCCATGATCCTTCTAAACTGCCACTTTCTACTCATTTCACCACTACATGCCTTCTGACATGGTTTATTCTGTTGCATATTTCCTTGTAGCATCCTTTCCTTGTCGCATCTTTCCTTGTTGCGTCTTTCCTTGTCGCATATTCCCTTGTAGCAACTTCTCTTCTATCGCAAACTCTATTCTTCTGCTATTGCATCTTCCTGTTCGGATACTTCTTTCCTTAGCCCTTTCTTCTTTGTCTTCTTTTGTTCCTCTTTTGTCGGATCTTCCTTCCTTACTACTTCTTCTACCTTGTCCTTCCTTCCTTCCGCGACTGCTTCTGTTGCAACTCCTTTTCCTTCTTTTGTTTTTCCTTCTCTACTTCTGTCGCATCTCCTTTTACTTCTTGCAACCTAACTCTTTTCATACCTGGGAAAAATTCTAACTGAATTCTGTCTATATTTCCCTAGGCCCAATAGACCCCCAACACTCACATGTGGCTCGTCCCAAGCCATGCTATGTTTTTCTTCCATTTCTTGCCTTGTGCTAACTTTGCTTCGGAAATATTGTAAGATTTTCACTACTTTCTCTGCCTCATGGCACATATCTTCCTCTGTTTTCTTCAACATATCCACAAGTTTGAAATTGACATGCTACAACATTACCTTTTCTACTTATTCTTCTGCTTGGAGCACATTTCGATGTACAGGGTGAATAATGCATGTAATTATTTCAGCTTCAGTCTGCAATTTTGTGACTGTTTCAATTCTTTCCTGCTGTTGCATGCAGAACATTTTAACTTGCTTCTTTAATTTATTCATTTCTATCGCCATAGCCATTTTTTCTGTTAAGGGTAACTTTTTCATCGCATTCTTCATTTGGTTCATATCTGCCTCAACTGTGTGCAAATCCTCTGTGACTTTCTCTAAATATGTGTAATCTATCAATGCTTCCCAAGCCTGAGATACTTGGGCGAGAGCTTTAGCACATAGTGCTTCTGACTCTTTTATCTTCTTCGTAGCTTCAGTTGTTGCTTGTCGCCGCTCCTCCAACACCTGTGGGGGTGTGCTTAGTCTTATCTGTGCTTCTAGCTCTATGAATTTCTTTCAAAGGTCTGCTGCTATCTCGCCAAGTTGAGTGACCTTGGCTTCCAGAACATTTTCCTCTGTTATTCCTTCATTCACAAAATGTGTACATGCAAGTGCTACAACATTGTCAATCTTATGCCTATTTTCTTCCCACGGTTTTGTCTTCTTCTCAACCTCTTACACTTCCTGCTTCATCTTATTAACACTTTGATTCGTGACTTTTTCCTGCTTAATCAAGGTGATTTTGCTTACTTTGATTTTTGCGACTACGACATTATGCATCGCATATACTTCATCCATTTGCATCAATGAAAAATATATTATTATTTGGCCTATACTTTTGGCTACATCGTTGAATTCTAGGGTTCCCATATCAAGCACTTCTCCCAACACTTGCATTTTGATAGGCAGAACTGGCACTGGTATTTCAATTGGTTGCTCTTCGGAAATTTTAGGCATATCCTGCGACTCAGATCTTGGGGCCATATAATCTACTACAACTTTAACTTCTTCAAAAACTTTACATAATACTTTGATCATATCAGTAATAGTACCTATAAGCTCCGCTTGTCAATCCTCTATTGTATTGAAGCTTGTTTGCACAACTTCTGTTATTGCTTTAGTCACAACTTCCAAATTGTCACCATCCAGGCAAGGGTAGCCATCTTGTTGGAGCAGGGTCCCACAGCTACAGGAAAAGCTGCTATATCGGGATAAGAAAGTCAAAGGTAACAGTACCTGAGCGGCCGAGAAGAGAGAGCTCAACCACTGCACTTAAGGCGGCGACCGAGAGGAGAGAGCTCAACCACTGCACTTAAGGCAGTGGCGTAGATATGAGGGCTCGGCTACCCTCATAAATAGAAAAGGAGCAACGGGTCGAGGTATTGAAGATGAAGTACATAAGGGAAGCGACCGAGGAAGCGATGCCTGTACCCACGATCAGTGCCAGGAAGCGTGGAAGACTGCAGAGAGCTGTGGTGTGACGGAAAGCGGTAGTTCGAGTACAGATAGATCGACTGTCATAGTTAGGGTTTTTGGGTTACTGTTGGGACAGGCCCACAGTGTTGTAATGGCAAGACCTTCGGGCCGCCTATAAAAGCATGTATTTTGTATAGTGAAAGGTTAGCTAGTCAGTCGATCTGCAGCTCATAGACATTGAGCTATTCAGATAATTCACTAAGTCAGAGAGTCAGTTAGTCTATTAGCTCATAGTCATTTTGTATTATAGAAGAGTCGAGCTCTGGTTCTGTTATTTAGTCTGTAGTATCTTACTGTAACCAGTAGCTGACTCCTAGAGCATGTATGTAACAATTCACAGGGATTGAGAGTGAGAGAGAGAGAGAGGAAGAGTATATTGTAAGAGAAGCAATATAAGAAGAGAAGAGATCTAAGAGAGAAGGGCTCCCGGCAGTGTGCGCGGAGTTACCTAGAAGATCTCAGCTGCATATGAGGTTGCAGCGGAACTGTGTTTACTCTCCCAAGTTATAATATATAAACCAGTTCCCGTGGACGTAGCTTCTACCCTGGAAGTGAACCACGTAAAATCAGTGTGTTGTGTGATTGATTCATGTGATTATGTCTACTTATTGCTATCTGTCATTCATTACATGAACTTTGCTTACAGTTAATGTATGTATGCTGTCTTTCAGTTACAAGTAGCATAGAGGTTTACATGCAAGTTGAACGAATCAAGTATTCTGTGTAAGAGTTTACTAGTGCTTGATTCATGATAGTAACAGTTACAGTGTTAAGTGATTTATGTATACAAGTTCAACAAGATTGCGCATAGTTGATGTTAAGCATATTAGACCGTAGAAGTCTAAGTGAGGCTGTTTAACTCAGCTAGTGTACCTAAGGGAGAAAGCCCTTAGACCTCGAGAGTCATATTAAGCCCTACTATAGGAGTTATCACAAGGGCAGGCAGGCGATCTCGCACCGTCAGGGAATTTGCGGTGTGAGATATCGTAGGAGAGAAGGTAAGTAGAAGGAAAGGTTGCGCATCGTCTGCGAGGCTGCGATGCGATAGAGTCCTTCTCCTATCAGAGTCAGCGAGAAAGAGAGAACATTGCCTCACGGAGAGATCCCGCGGGCTAAGAAGAGATAAGAACCACCAAGATGCTACAGAACCTGGTTGAGGACACTTGAGTCCTTAGCCAACCCATAAGATCACTTCGGGTGAGACTTCAGGCCATTCTGCGGTCTGTTGCCGAAAGGGCCAGTGAGCTAGGGGTATTGTTGGTACATAACAAGTAAACCCAGGTCTACCCGGTTAGTAACCAACATATCTTCAACTTAAATGGAAGAGCATCTATATGGTAGGAGCACCTCAGGAAAATGAAGAATATTAATGAAAGAAATATTGTGTGGAAGCAATTCAAGAAATATTTCAAGCAGAAGTACCTCTTTGACAGGTACTATGATGATAAGATTAAAGATTTCCATGAGTTGAAATTGGGACAATTGACCATGGAAGAATATGCAAACACATTCTTGGAACTGCTGAGGTATGTCAAGTATATTCAAGATGATAAGGTGAAAATTTAGCACTTTCTAAGTGGACTACCTCAGTCATATAAAGATAGGATTGAGTTTGATGAACGTCGAACTCTAGAAGAGGTAATAAGGAATGCCAAGTATTTCTATGATCAAAACAAAAGCAAACATGATTTCCATAAGGCATGGAAGGACAAGAGGAATGAGAAGTTTGACCAAAGGAAGAAAGGTTTCAAACCCTCTCACCTTTGAAATAAACAAAGGAAACCATCACAAGCTGTGACTAAGCTAGCTAGAATGATGGGAGACAAGCCAAGAGAACCACTTCAATGTTGGGGATGTGGAGGAGACCATATTCTTAGGAAATATCCACATCGGAATGGGAATGTAAGCCAAGTTCACAACATCCAAGGAGCTAAAAATATGGGTCAAGTGGTGAGGACCATCCCTAGAATCTATGTAGCACTAGAGGACCGCCAGGAAGATCATCAATCAACTGCGGTTGAAGTGGAAGGTAAGATTGATAAGCAATCTGTTTCTATTTTGATTGACCCTAGATTTACTCACAGTTATATCACTCCTCAAATTGTTGATATTTGTGCTTTTAATAAATTAAAGCATAGAAAATCATGGTTAGTTCAGCTAGCCACTGAAACCAAGAGAAAAGTTAGTGAAATTGTGGAGAAATGTCCATGAGATATGGATGGGTTATTCACTTATGCAAACCTGAATGTTCTGCCACTTGGTTCCTATGATATTCTCATTGGAATGGACTGGTTAGAAGCACACAAGGTTAAACTTGTCTGCTACAACAAGACATTTGAATGCATAGATGAAGAAGAAAACCCAAGGGTTGTAAGAGGAATTCCAAAGGTGATTTCTGTTAGGCAGATTTCAACAATGCAGTTGAAGAAGTTCTGTAGGAAAGGTTGTTGATTGTATGCAGCGCATGTTTTGGAGGAAACGACAAACGAAACTCCTAAGTTGGGGTACTATTAGGTATTGCAAGAATTCAGGGATGTTTTTCCTAATGAGATTCCAGGACTTCCTCCAAAGAGAGACATTGACTTTACAATTGAACTTGTGCTGGGAGCTGCACCAGTGTCCAAGACACCCTATGGGATGAGCACACAGAATTGCTATACTTGAAAACACTGTGACAAGAATTGTTGGAAAAGAAGTATATCAAAGCGAGTGTGTCCCCATGGGGAGCACCAGTTCTTGTTGTGAAAAAGAAAGATGGGACACTCAGGTTATGTATTGACTACATGCAGTTGAACAAAGTTACTGTGAAGAATAAATACCCATTACCTCGAATTGATGACCTTTTTGATCAAATGAGAGGAGCAAAGGTATTTTCAAAAATTGACTTGAGGTCTGGTTACCATCAGGTAAGAATCAAAGAGGAGGATATTCATAAGACAACATTTAGAACAAGGTATGGGCACTATGAGTTTGTGGTGGTACCTTTTGGTATCACAAATGCACCAACTACTTTCATGTGTCTCATGAATAATGTTTTTAGCAAGTATCTGGACAAGTTTTTTCTTGTCTTCCTAAATGACATCCTTATTTATTCTAAGAATGAAGAAGAGCAGGAAGAAAATTTGTGAATAGCATTGCAATTGCTAAGGGAGCATAAGATGTATGCAAAGTTGAACAAATGCGACTTTTATAAAGATAAAATTCATTATTTGGGTCAGATTATCTCAGACAAAGGAATATATGTGGACCCTGAGAAGATTGAGGCCATTATGAATTGGCCAACTCCAAGAAATGTGACAGATGTGAGATCCTTTATGGGAATTTTTGGGTAATACAGGAGGTTCATTGAAGGATTCTCCAAGGTTGCACATTCAATCACTTCCTTGCAAAAGAAGGGGATACAGTTTGAATGGACACCGAGATGTGAAGAAGACTTCCAACGGTTGAAGAATCTTCTTATGAGTGCACCAATTTTGAAAATTGCAGACCCAGAAAAAGGATTTGTGGTGTGTACTGATGCATGTAATCAAGGACTTGGAGGAGTTCTTATGCAAGACACCCATGTGGTATGCTATGCGTCAAGAAATTTGAAGGAGCATGAGAAGAACTATGCTACTCATGGTTTAGAAATTGCAACCATAATACATGCTCTAAAGATGTGGAGACATTTCTTAATGGGAAGGAAATTTGAGCTAAGGACAGACCATTGTGGTCTGAAATACTTGTCTGATCAGCGAAATTTAAATGCTAGGCAAGCTAGATGGTTGGAATCTTTGTGTGAATTTTATTTTGAAATCAAACACATAAAAGGAAAAGAAAACAAGGTGGTTGATGCACTCATCAGGAAGGTACATGAAATGCATGTGGCGTGTCTTAGTACTTGCCAACCAGAATTGAGGCAACAGCTTATTAACCATATTGCCGAGGATAAAGTGTACGTGCAAATAAAGGACACACTGCAACAACAAAACCTTGAAAGGAAGTACGAAGGATATCAATTGGAAGGAGATGAACTTCTTACTTATAAGAATATAATTTATATTCCAAATGTGGCAGATTTGAGGAGGATTTTTATGGATGAAATCCATCAAGCTCCATATTCTGGTCATCCAGGATATCAGAAAACAATTGCTATAGCCAGAAAGCAGTATTTTTGGCCAAGAATGAAAAAGGACATTGCTGAGTATATTTCTAAGTGCATGAAATGTCAGCAGGTGAAGGTTGAACATCAACACCCAACAGGTTTGTTGCAACCTTTTCCAATCCCAGAATGGAAATGGGAAGTCATTTCCATGGATTTTATTATAGGATTTCTAATGACAATGAGACAACATGATTCCATGATGGTTGTGGTGGAAAAATTAACAAAGGCATCATATTTTATACCGGTCAAGTCCACATATAAAGCCGATGCCATTGCAAAGATTTTAATGAAGGAAATTTTTAGATTGCAAGGATTTTTTAAGGCAATAATTTTTTATAGGGATACCAAATTTACTTCCAATTTTTGGAAGGGTCTTTTTGCAGATTTGGGTACCAAGATGAACTTTAGCACCTCCTACCATCCTCAAACCGATGGACAAATAGAGAGAGTAAATAAGGTGCTTGAAGACATGCTTCACATGTATGTAATGGACAAACCATCCAAGTGGGAGGATTATTTACACTCGGTAGAGTTTGCATATAATAACGGGCAGCAAGCATCTCTAGGAATGAGTCCATATGAGGCTTTATATGGAATAAGGTGTAGGACACTAGTGACTTGGGATAATCCAGTGAATAGAATTGTGCTTGGTCCAGAATTGCTTAAGGAAATGGAACACGAGGTTGCAAATATTAGGAAGAACTTGAAAGCATACCAAGATAGACATAAGAGCTATGCAGATAAGCATATAGTGCATAGGGAGTTCAGTGTTGGGGATCATTTTTATCTTAGAGTAAGGCCAAGGAAGAGTTTCTTAAAGCTTGGGAGTTGTGGCAAACTATCACCTAGATATTATGGGCCATTTGAAGTGCTTGAAAGAATAGGGGCAGTTGCATATAGACTTGCATTTCCTGCTAGCAGTAGAGCTCATAATGTTTTTCATGTCTCTTTGCTTAAGAAATATGTACATGATCCTAACCATGTGATTAATTGGGATGTGATCCAGGTGTAACCTGAGGGAGAGTTCCAAACCGAGCCATTGTGCATCCTAGACAAGAAGGTAACAATGCTCCAGAACCGAGCCGTTGGACAGGTAAGGGTGCAATGGAAGCACTACGGTCCCAATGAGGCTACACGGGAACTGGAGGATTCCATGAGAGTGGCACATCCATTTTTGCTCAATTTTGAAGAGCATTGAGGACAGTGCTAATGTAATGGGGAGGGGAATGTAATATCTAGATTTTGACCCCTATTGCATTAAAATTGTACATGATGTAAATATCAGTATTTAATCACGGTGAGGAGCTCAAGGCCAAGGCCCCACCATTGATTTAGTGTTTTATGTATCGACAATTAAAAATCGATGCATATGGTTCTTATGCTAGCCAGACACAATATAAATTGATACATCATGTAAATATGCAATTTACTAAAATACCCACAACTAGCTATGCAATGCAACTAAGATATGGGGACATGATTTCACAAGGAATAGGGAGGGAAATGATTCAAACCCTTGAGCCATTAGTGTAAAGACAAATGTTAATGAGAGAACCCATAAAAATATCAACTACCCATTTTGTCTTATGTGCCCAATCATTTATTTCTTCCAGAAGTTGGCTGAGGCAGTTAATGTATTAGGAATGGAAGAGTATGGCAGTCAATTTCGTATTGGGGAAAGCCATCAATCTAGGAATTCATATTTTTGCTTATGGGGCAAGTAAATACCTTGAAATTGGTGCCCAAACCATTCTTGAACCATGTGTTTCTCTTCCTCACACAGGTGGAGCTAGCTGGGCTTTTTTCCCTTACATTTTCTATAGTTTTCTTCATCTTCCATGGCTGGGAAATCCATTTTTGGTGTTTCCGAGTGAATGGGAGAAGAGATTGAGAGATTTGGGGGTTATAAAGGTCATTTCTTCTCCTGCAATGCCCAAGGTCGTTTGCTAAAATCGAATTTTTCTCCCAGGGTTGATTTCTCCCTTCTGCCATTTTGTTTTTGGTTGCCTAAACATTTTCTTTACACCCAACATTTGTATTTTGTTGTTATGTGCATCCTTATTTTGGTCCGAACTGTTAGGAGTGGAAGAGGCCCTGAATTGTCTTGGCAAACTTAGTGAAGAGAGGAACGCCACAGAAAGATCAAGAGGGGCTGGCTAATCTTCTATGCACACCTGAGAGAACACTAGAAGGGAAGGTATGGCATGAGGGACTGTGTAGCAGTGAAGGGAATACTTCCTTGTGTTGGGTGTGTAGGAAATTGTGGAGGCCAAGCTAGATAGATCTTGTGCAGGTGTCCATAGCTCTATGGTTGAGCTCACTAGATTAGCAATTCTTCCTTTCCTCTGCCTAAGTAGCATGATAAACCCAACTGTAGATTGGCTTGGCTGAACTTTGGTGTGTATTAGCTATGCGCGAGCTTGATGTTCCCTATTTCCTTATGGAAATCATGCCCAACTCGGGGGTGGCAGTTGTGCTGAGAGATTGATGAGCACAACTAACCTATGGTTGGGTGGACCATTGCAGTGACATAGGTAGTTGCAGGACAATTAAATTTCAAAATAAGTGCTCTCTTGTATTTAATTTATACAATGTATTTGTTTTATGAATTATTATGAACCTATAGAATGCTTGAATGAGATTTGCTTCCGTTGTATATTATTGCATTATGAATCTGCATATGTATTTTTATTTTTAATGCATTCTTTGATTATGTTAATGGGGCTAGATGCCCGATTTGATAGACATAGTAGTTTAGTCAGGTTCTCTCCTTTGGACGAGAGAGGGGAGGGGACGTGACAAATGAGCTCTGTTCAAAGGCGACATGACAACTGCCACTAGAAAATAATATCATTTCCCATCCAAATTTTTATGTTTTATGATTTTTTTGGTCATTTTCATGTTAAGAAGCTTGAAAAAGAGTAAAATTGCTTATAGTAAAACAAGGATGAAATGAGTGTCGCGGGAAAGCAAATTAGTTCCAAGCATTGGAACACACCTATGCGCAATGCATGGAAGCATAGGAAGGGTAATGACACTAGGGCGGGATGTGTCCTCCATGTATGAGATAATCAAGCTATGAAAGATAATTGAGAGGCTATGCTTGGCTGGAATTGAGACAAGCTCGAGCTATATGGCTCATAAAATTGAAGCAGGGAGACGACATTAAGCTCAATACGACAAGAGAAAACATGCAATGCAATTACAACTTGATAAAAACTGGAGTCCCTATAGGATATAGCCAACATAAAGTTAATAAATAATATGAGGTTCTTGTTTAAAGGTATGTCGGGGCTACAAGGGACTCCCAGACCTAAGGGGGGGTGCTCAACATGGGTACCGAATAAAAAAGCGGGATCTAACTAAGGCACACATGATTAGGAAAGCTCTACCAGTTACGTAATGTCAATTCTAGGTTCTGTGACATTAAGAAGCAGGTTCGTACCTATGGTTAAGGTGACATAGTCATAGGATAATGCATAATGCATGTGGAATTGGTCCCATATTATATGCTAGTTTAGTTTTATACCTTTCAAGGGAATGAACGAGCCAAAACTGGGCGAGAGTGCATAAAAAATGGACCCTACACAACGACATTAGTCCAAAACAGCTGCAAATAGTTAGTAAAGAGTCCAAACTATAGGATATAAGGATGACTGGTCATGAGAAAAGCATTCGAAGCAATAAGTGCAGTGGATGATGGGACATATGAAGGAATGTAAGTTGTATACCCAATGCTCACGTATCCACTACCACCCCTAGGGGAGTGAACACTAGTGTCAAGGCTAGATGAAGGACGTGGAAATTCCATGAGAAATGGGGTAGGAGGAATATGACCACTTTCAAATTGATGCACAAGGTAAGAGAATGACGTGCCTATGACAAGTCTTGGATTTGACATATTTTTATCATCATTTCACCTTATCCATAATCTAGGTTTCTTATCCACAATCATGCGCTAATCCATTCTGATGCTCATCTCCGTGATTTTATGCTCAAGTTGTTTTTCCATTACATGTCTTAGTATTTCATTTGATTTTTTACTAACATTGAGGGAATTAGTGTACTATGTATTTGGTTTGAATATTAAATCATCTATTGGAAGAAACTACAAGATATTTGAGGGAGTTCAGTAGCAGTTGCAAAAACTCTACAGGAAACTATGGAAACTATATAGGATGCTACGAAAACTCTACAGGAAGCCGCATAACTCTACAAAAAGCTATAGAAACTCTACAGGTGGCTACATAAACTCTATAGGTAGCTGCAAAAACTATACAAGCAACTATGAAAACTTACAAGCAGTTGCGAAAAATATACATGAAGTTGCAGAAACTATACATGCAGCTGCAGAAACTCTACAGGCAGCTGTAGAAACTCTGCCAGCTATAGAAACTCTACAAGCAGCTATAGAAACTCTATTGACAGCTGTAGAAACTCTACAGGAAGATGGAAAAACTTTTCTAGCTACTAAAAATCCTATAGATCCTACTAACAGTCAATAATTCAAATTTCTCTTCAACCTTTCTTATTCCATGGACCAAGGAGCATCATCAACCTCTTGGATATGAAAAGAATCTTGGATAAATATTAGATTTGGATTTAGTTTTGAATTAGTTTTTGAGATCCATATTTTTAGGAATTTGTTGAGGATATTTTGGATCCTCATTTATTAATTGTTATGGATAGCTCATGTATAAATAAGAGCTCCTTCTCCATTCTAAGAGAGGACTCTTAGAGCAATAGTCCAGATAATGATGGAATAACTTCAATTTCATATTGATTCAATACAGATCTTTGTTTTATCATTTTATCTTTGCAATGTGATTTTATTTATTTTATGATCATATAGTTTTAATTTGCTTCTTTGTTTTAATTAGGTAATTTTTGCATATCTAGTTATATAGTTTATTTCTACAATGTAATTTTAATCTCTAAATTAGTGGTTGAGAAGTTTAGTTTACAATTCATTAATGCAATGAACATGCTTAATGAAATAATCTTATTTACAATCTTGGATCATAAACAATAACTTGTATTTGGCAACGGTAGCTTTTAGATTTTATTTATGCAATTTACCTTTCTGTCAAGTGTGAATTAGTTTAGAATTTACTTTTCCGCACAGTGTGGATTAGTTTTAGTATTTACTTTTCAACAAAGTGTGAATTAGTTTTAGTATTTACTTTCTTGCCATGTGATTTACTTTCATTGCAGCTTAGTTTTAGTAGTTGTTTACTTGACTAGTTCCTTGCTAAGACTATGTAATTGTTCATACCAATGTTTGTAAGAAATGTTATTGAACTACAACTTAAAGTAGATAAACCAATGTAAAAGGAGATCGTGGTTTGCACATATCGTGCATGGTAACTCACAAGTTCCCAATGAACCCTTGGGTTGACAATTAATGCACACTTCTTAGTTGTTTTCTAAGTAATTAGAAGGCAATTAAAAATCCCGTCATTTTTGTGTCGTTGCCAGGGAGTTACCACAACCACTGTAACCCCTTACTTGGTTGACATAGTTATTTTTGTGTGAGAAGTTTTCTTCTTTTTGCTTGAGTATTTTTTTTTTGTGAGCTATTTTTTTTTTCATTTATACATGCATATGCTTTTGTTTGAAGGATGGAGACAGACACAAATAAGACATAAAGGCAACTTCACTATAGCATTGCTGTAGTGTAATATCCTGCTGCGAGTCTCTACAAATATGAACCATGCTAATCATTTTTGCAACAGAAATATATTTGTTTATGCCTTCTATTTTCATGAATAAAATTAAAGATTCAAGATGATGATTATGTGGCACAGTAAGAGCCACACATATTACTAATTTTTCTTTTGTAGAAAGATTGGAAATAGGAATGAGGCTTGGTGAATAAATATTCTATTGAAGGATTCAAAAGGATTCAAGGGGATTCCAGGGGAAGCTATTTAAGAAGGAGTACAAAAGACTCAAATGTTTCAAAATGGTATGTAATATGCCATTCGAGTGATGAAAATACACCACTTCACATTAAAATGCAAATTTTGAAGTTTGGCTATAATAATTTATTCAAATCTTGCAAACTTTTCAATTTTTTTGAGGATCTGTAACTGTTACACCAAAATCTTGTCCTCTTGATCCATCTGTCAACCCTTTGCCTAACCCCAAAATTTCCCTCTACTAAAGTTGATTGATATTGAGGTTGTTTCTACCTTCTTTCCCTCTTTAGGAAGGCCGACGCTTTTCCCCTTCAGGCTAGGTGTGCTGATGGCGCTTTTTCCCTTCATGCTAGGTGCGCCAGTGTTGGTGCTCTGTCTCCTACTGCTAGGTGCACCGACGGTGCTCTTTCCCTTCATGAAATGTGCATTGATGGTGTTTAGAGGGAAACAAATGAAGCTTTGAGTCCCTTCTCGAAGGTGGATGAGGTGGAGGTCTATCCCTATCATCTAGGTGAGGTGGAATTCAGTTCCTAACCTATGGGGAAGATCCCTTAGACCCCTCCTCCTAATCCTCAACCTATTCTGTCCATTTAGCCTTATAAATTAAACCCTATATCCATTATGAAGGGAGGAAGGAATATGGTACTACTATGTGTGGAAATTGAACCCAAGAGATAGAACAATTACACTCACAAAATTGCAATCAAACATGCAAAATTAACACCAAAGGAGACTGAAATTGGAGCATAACACTAATTTGTATTGAGTAAGTGTACAATAGCAAACCTTATGAAGTAATAGGCTTATGTAACATATAATTACATGAGAGAATCGAATTCATAAATATGCCACTCGAGATAGTAAAAAAGAAGGCTTACCAAAACTAGTCAAATCCCCCATAGGTGAATAAAGTAGTTTCCAAATCTAGGTAGATGCTCACGAATTGGATAAGTCAAGTGGGAAAGATAAAGAGGGATGAAAGAAAAATCATACATGCTTTTATTTGGAGAAAAGGAGGGAGGATGATGTGTGCAAAAAATAAGGCAACTACACCTAGTCTAGCTTTTCCTTTTGCCTTAATTCAGAAATAAAACAAGGCAACTTTTCTGAAAAAGCAAATATGTGCTTTACAGAATCTGGAATAAAGCAGACATGCTAAATTGGGTTTCCAGGATGTTTCCTAAGTGCTCCATGACTCAATTTTAGCATGTGTTGACTTCTAGGACATGTAGATGGAAAATAACATAGAATGGAATCTAGGAAACTAGGTAATAAGACAAAAATAATTAAATTAATGTCTAATGTAGGTAACTATGGGTTGATTATTCTAACATTATGATGGTGGAATTTCTAAGTGATCCCTATCATATTTTGGGAGGCTTACTATCTTGCTTTGGAGGTTTGTCTTGGATTGTTGGATGGAATATTGCAACGTTAAGGCTAGGTTGTAATGTTCTTTCCTATGTAATTCTATGTATCTCCTTGATTACATTAATACAAATCTCTTTCCATGAATGTTATTGTGTTAATGATGTTTATATCTTTCTTCTTTAACTACTAGCTTAGATCAATTCATGTTTAGATACAGGGTTTTGTAGCTGGAGATCTGAAGGCTCTAGAGCTTGGTTCAACAAAGAGAGAAGAGGATTTGTACATTTCAGGTAAGCGATCTATTTGTTAAATTGAATTTCTATTTGATCTAGGAAAGTATATTTTATTATGTATTTGATTTGTTCTAGATCCACTTGGACTAGGGATATTTGGCTTAAGTCCGCTTGAGTAGATTTATCCGATAACAAATTTGGCTACTCCACTGGGGATCGAACCCAGAATCTCTGGTTTCACAGACCAGAATCTCCATTAAAAAATGAAATAGATGTATGTGAGCATAGTTCCCATCATGTGTCAAGCTCGTTAAAAAATGAATCAGGCACTCGCGAGAATAGTTCCCTTTCTATGTCAATCTCATTAAAAAATAAAACGGACACTAGCGAGCATAATTCTTTTTATGTGTCAAGCTTGTTAAAAAATGAAACAGATGTATGTGAACATGGTTCCTATTCTGTGTCAAGCTCGTTAAAAAATGAAACAGATTCCTGTGAGCATAGTTCCCATTCGGTGTCAAGCTCGTTAAAAAATGAAACGGATGTTTTCAAGCATAGTTACTTTCTGTTTCAAGCTTGCGTAAAAGTGAAACAGGTCCCCTCAAGCATAGTTATTTTTGTTTCAAGCTTGTATAAAAATGAAATAGGTCCCCACAAGCATAGTCTAATGGACAACAAATATGTGTCAAGATGTAAGTGGAATAGGGGTGTTGTTTGGATGCCTATCCCCAAAGTCCTAACGTAGCTACAATATTGTTTTGTCATCAGGCGAGGTTACAATGTTGGTTGTCTTCAGTTATTTTTAAGGCTTGCTTGAGTTCGAAAACCAAGATTTTTACTTATATGGCGTGAAATGTGTGCAACCAATGTGTATGCCAAACCCAGCAATCCACAGCGAAGATGTCCCAATCTCGCTGTCACGATGCAAATATAATGCAGTAAAGAACAGTAAATATGTTGCAAAATAAAATTTTCTTCCATAAATGTACGTGAAACAAATGAGTAGTAAAAGGAACTAATTAAACGTAGGAAACATGCATGAGGTCTCAACCACGAATGTCAACTAGAACGGCTCACAAACCAAGTAAATGGGATCTCAAAACATACCAAGGAGCTGCAAAAAGATCATATCTAGATAGAAAATAGCTCGAAACAGGATTTGGGACAGAGAGAGGGCCTAAAATAAGAATTTGAACACAAAAATAGACTGAAAAACTGCAGATTGCACATGTTGGCAGAATAGGCGCGATCAAGGTCACACAGAATATAGGAATAGTTGCAATCTGAGCAGAAAAACAGTCAAAAGACTTAGGTCACGCAAAACAGAGGGTTAAGCACGACAGGTCGCACGAAACCGAGTCACAGTAGCGACCTGGGTCACTCTGAAAGCTGGGATAGGCGTGATCTAACTTTATGAGCCAGGTCGCGCGTATCAGGATACAAGTCATGATCTAGGTCACGCTTATCGGGTAAAAAGGTGCGACTCAGCCTGAACAGAATTTCTTTTGAAAAAATGGCTGTCGACTTAGGTTGGGGGGGCAAGAACTGACGCAGTACTAGTTCAGATCTATCGCGACGGGGTCAAATCTGTGATGGTTGAGGATAGAAGAGAGGAACAAACCAGTGGAAACCTACAAAAACAAAGGTCTGTATGGATCGACAGAGTGGAATCGCCAAAACTGTTGTGGAGATTTATCCCCTACTACGTGCAGATGCACCAACCGTTGCTCGTCTAGAGCATAAGGAAGAGTTCAACAATAACAATAACACAACAATAACGACAAATATTTTTTAAGGGTTTTAACACATATATAAACTAACTAATGCTGAAATTAAATCAGACACACCTTTCTGAAAATGGGCCACCATAGCCATCCTTGGAAGTGGTTTTGTAGCTCCACGGTTTGGTTCTCCAATCTCGTCCACAACTGGTTGTCAAGTGAGGGGAATGGATCCAAATGGGTATGAAGTGAACTCAACGTACACCACGGGAAATGGTGTGGAAAAATATGGAAGGAAAAGTACGTGATGTGACTGATGGAAAAATGGCAAAAATTGACCCAAAAGTGTTTTGGGAGAGTCCTTCACAATGTATATACAATATGGTCCTAGGATTTTTTTACCCATGGTATTTTANTGAATGATGGAAAAATGGCAAAAATTGACCCAAAAGTGTTTTGGGAGAGTCCTTCACAATGTATATACAATATGGTCCTAGGATTTTTTTACCCATGGTATTTTATTGTCCATGGTATTTATGTGTGGTTTTCTTACCCAATCTCTTTTTTAGGTTTTTTTACCCTTTTTGGAAGAGAGTGGGGATAAATCGTAATAAATGCTCATCATCTCTTCATTTGAGGGAATGAATAATGATGTTTTGGACCATTTTTAGTGGAAATACAATTGTGAAGGTCAAAAATGAAGGAAATATGGTGGGAATATGATGTATGCATATGGTTTAGACCATGGAAAGCTAGGTGAACACTTTTTAGTGTTAACACATGGTCAATAAGCGAGTGTTGAGGGAGATTATTTGTCAGTGGCTTCTCCATTTTCAAGAATTTGACGTTGAAGTCATTGTTAAACTGTGTCGACTGAATTTAGGGATAGACCATCTCTCGAGGATTGAGAGTGGGGAAGAACCTAGTAATATTGATGATGATCTCCTAGGTGCACAATTATTTGTGATAACAATGTTTGATGATCATTATAGAGACATCATAGAATTTTTTAGTACTGGTTATGCCCTAGTTGAAT
>LPNX011051855.1:2386-103288 GCA_001517045.1 Pseudotsuga menziesii
GCCATTAACAAAGTTTTAAAAACTATGCTTCGTCGGATGGTTGGAGACCATAAATCCAACTCACACCACGTTATTTTCTCCTCTCTTTGGGATTATCAAACTTGTGTGAAAACAGCTACTGGTTTCACACCATTTCAGCTTGTCTATGGACTTGAAGCCATCTTACCGATCCAATGTCAGATTCCATCTTTACAACTCACCATTGAACTTCTCCCAAACACTTTCACAGAGGAATAAATATTTTTATACTTGAGTAACCTTGACGAGACTCGCAGAGATGCTGCCTTGGCTAATGAGGCACATAAGAAACGCGTCAAGGCGCAGTATGATAAATTCGTCCAACCTCATGTCTTCAACGAGGGTGACCTAGTCTTTACCTATGACCAGAGATATGTCAAACTAGGGAAGGGTAAGTTCGAGTCCATGTGGTATGGACCTTTCATTATTTCTAAGGTGTTAGAGAAAGGAGCTTACGAGCTCGTTAATTATGATGGAATCCCTTTGGGAAAACCTCACAATGGGTTGTACCTGAAAAGGTACTATGCCTAGCTATTTCTCGAATGGTAGCTTGTATATATGTATATTGGTTGGCTTTCAGTGTGCTTTTAGTATTTTCAATATGGTTTTGAGTTTCGTATCCACATATGTTTATACCATGTTTTGGTCATGCAGATGGCTTTCCATGGCTTCACTGATGGTGCTTGCTACCACACCTTGAATCTTGCCTCAGCTGCTTGGGTTCTCTATTCCCCAACATAATATTTTGTCAATTTAGGAGTAGTCTGTATAGGTCCCGATACTAATAACATCGTCGAGTATGAAGCAGTCATCAGTCTTCTGACTGAAGCTTCCTCCTAGGATGTTTGTGATCTAGTAGTCTTGATGGACTCACAGCTCATGGTTCACCATTTGAACCACATATACACCATTAGGAACCCAGTACTCCCTCGCCTCTTTCAGAGAGTGTGTTTGTTAGAAAGATCATTCGAAAATATTACTTATAGGCATATCCCTAGGGAACATAATGTAGTTGCTGATTCATTGGCTAACTACATCCTAGACTGGCATATTTCCCCCTCATGACAATAAATCAAACATGGTCCATTGTAAATAAACATTTAGAGACATGTAAAACTCATAGAAAACACATTTACCATTTGAAACATATAAACACTATGTAAAAGTCTGTATATATATGTACGAAAAAGTTTACAAAAAATAGGTCTCGAGACCTCCTCTAAAGCACATAGGATTTCAGGAAAAATCATCATACAAAATCCTGAAGCTATCAGCTTTCAGTACATATCTCATACACTATTGGTGCTCTTGATAGCACATCACTGCTCGAACTACCCTACCTAGCAACCTACTAAATTGGCCCAGTACTCCCGCTGTAGATCTCTGATATCTCATCGGGAGGTCATCTATGTCATCATTTGGGATATCCAGAGTCAACCTCTCCAGATTCTCCTCCAACTCCCTGGTGATATCATCACCCTGTGGTACAAAGTGGGCTCCACCTTGCCTATCCAATGTATATTCTCCCCCAGGTCTCGCTGCTCCAACATCTGCATGAAAATATACAGGTCTCATCACTTAACATAAAAAATAAAAAAAACTTTTAAAAACATAAAAACATTTTGTCCATTTTAGGGTTTCTTGCTTCTTACCGATATCACCCCACTGGTCGCCAGGTGGGAGTGGTAGGTCAGGATCTTCGGTGAAGTGTATGCCTGTGTAAGCATAGTCCTCAATCATGAGGATCTGATCTTGTAGCCATCTGAAGAATGGATCATCGAACTTCACCCTTCCCCTACCCGTTCCTGTACGAGCCATGACCTAGACCCACCTCAGCATACGGGGGTCCCATGCTCTCAAACTCCGGAATACCACCTGAGGTCTCATTTGTGGAACCTGCTCAAAGAAGAATCAGGATAAAATGGAACCAAAGCCAAACTACTTTAGCTCTCCCTGCCGACACTTAGTCAGCTGATCCTTGAAGATTGGAAGCATGACTTCCACCCAGTTGAACACCGTGGGTGCCATGGCCTCTATGGAATACAACATGTGTGCCCTGGAATCCTGGTGCACACCCTGACTCCCGGCCACCCTCTGCATGGTGAATAGAGCAATTCGTAGAGCCCTATCTGTCACTGCCCTAATGGGGATATTCTTCCCCGATGTACATGTTCCTGGTGCACAATGTCAATCTATAATCTCTCTGGTAGTGATGTCCCCGCCATAGGAACCTGTCAGTGAGATGGGGACACCTCATCTCAATAGATCAGTCAGGAAGTAGATATCCTCTACCTCCACTGTAAGTATATGCGCCCCCACCTCGAAATACTGCTGCTCTGGATTCCACATTTGCAGTATGTGTTCCAGTAACTGTCCATGTGACACCATGCTTGGGGTCCAGAAGAACTTCAGGAGCCCACAATCCCATAGTATGGAAATACAACCTACATTTCTCTCGATAGTAGCATCCTCATTGTCATGTGTTCTTTATTTCCATACCACCATGTTTTGAGCAACCTAGACCTGCCAAAAACAATAATGGTATGCATTAGAATCATCCTTAAATAATTGAAAATCAAAAGAATGAAGTTATATTTCCCATACTATTAGTTTAAGTTATCCATGGTCGGCACCGCCTGTGCATCGTTGGAGACAGGCGGTGGCACTGCCTGTCCACTACGTTATTGGCACGGTTCTTGGGTGGTACTGAGTATCCCGCAAGGGGTAGCCATGGTGCCCGCATTTTGAGTTTTAGGGCTTGCCATATGCGCCCAAAACTCCACCAAATCTCAAAATAAATGCTATGAAATGAAAGATAAGGGTCTTAGCTATTACCTGCAACTAACGATGCTGAAAACGGACGGTGGAAACTCCCGGTATCAGCTGTGGAAGATATGGCTAAGAAAATCCTCCAAGTGCTCTCTGCTAGAGGTAAATAGTGAAATGATTTGATTTTTTACTATTTACTTAACTTATATAGGCATTTTTGGGTTCGACTTACTATAGTTTTGATACAAAATCATATTTTAGTCAAATTTTATCTGTCGTAATCCCTTAATGTTGGTATTAAATGCATTTAACACTTGCTTTTGAGTCGTTTGCAGGATAAGAGAACTTTAGTAAGAATCTTTGAAAGTTTGTTTATGGATTTTTCGCACTTTCACAAAATGGAAAAGGTCATTGAGCATTTATTACAACACTTTGTCATGCTCGTTAAAATCTAGTAGCAAAGGTCTGAGTCCATTTCAAGTTTCTTTCCGGGCTCGTAAAAATAAACATTGTGTAAAGAAGCATTATGGAGTCCTCTTTTCGCCTCTTTTTCAAGATCCTTAAATACAAAAAGGTCGTCGAGTCCGTTTTCGATTCTTTCCAGGCTCATAAAATATAACATTGTGTAAAGAAACCTCGTGGAGTTCTCTTTAAACTCTTTTCAAGCTCCCTAAATATGAAAAGATCATCTAGCGATCTTGTCTTCTTCATGCTCGTTAAAGTATTTGAAGGGTCATCCGTTCGACGGTAGGTTATCTCTTTTTCAGTTCGGATAGGACTATTTACGAAAAAGGAACACTCCAGCCAATCATGACTGGAAGAGTTCTCTAAGGTATGATTTTACACTTTTTTGGGCCTTAGGGACTAAATCATACGAAAAAGGAACCCTTTGGAGTCTTCTTCCGTATTCGTTCAGACTCTCTAAACATGAACGATATCGAGTTTTGTTTCAGTGGACTCATTAAATTAAACATTGAGAGGCCCATTTTGGGAACGAACCCCTCCTCTCTCAGGTTCATAAAACATATGATTCTAGACTTGTCTTCCGACAAGCTATATCCAGTGTTTGTTACCCTCTTTGAACTTGTAAAACCGAAAAGAGTCACTCATCAATCATGATGGGGGAAATGGGAAGGGAATCATTTTGTGAATAATGGTAGTTTTTTGTCATTACCTTTGAACATGGCACTTGTCTGCACAATAATGTCAGTCAATTGGGTATTCAGCTGATCTCCGTCATGTCACTCAGTTGAGTCTTTCAAAAGAATACATTGTCCACTGTCACATTGTGTGTCTGTCCCGTTTAGTCATGCTGCCAAGTCTTTTTTTCGTGCCGCCCGATGTTCAAAGGGGATTTGAAGAAGTTTTACCTCTACAATCTACATAGTCTTTGTGTTAGTATCTTTGAGTCAGCATTATGGTTACTACATACACATCATTCCAGAACTATGTTCTGAGTTTCGTGTCATCGATGTGGGACTCATCATGGCCCTCCTTCGACGAGACTTTTTTCGTCGACATCAGCTCATCATCCGGGAAATAGTCTTAGAAACAATATTTGGTACCTTGAGATATGTATGCCTTAATGATAGATTCTCTCACTCTCGACATGGGTTCATATCATTGACCTTTGATCGAGAGAATTGACTGGGTGTTCGACATCAGGACATCTATTCACACTCAGTAGATTGTAATAGAGTACCTTGGGAATCATTGACATTAATGGTGGTCTTCCTTGCACTTGTTAACGGTTCACATCATTGGGTGGTAATCAGGTGGTTTCTACCATGTTCAACCTCAGATAATTGTAATCACATGGATAGAATCGCACTTTGTGGAAGACGAGACGAAGACCTTGGGTGTTAGTTTAAAAGCGCTCATTGCTTTTCCCTAGGTTGCGATGGATTTTTTGTATATCTAGCATGGATCCACATTTGTATGGTCGTGGCTATGCTCGAATTTGCATCTATATGACATAGATATACGTTGTATGTCTAGTAGCTATGTCCAAGTTTGAGTCCTCTATCACATGGATCTACGTTGTATTCTAGTAGCCATGCTTGTTTATTCCTCTCATGGATCTGCCTTGTATTGGTCTATAGCCATGAGTTTGGTTACTTATGTCTATGAGTCAAAATACTGATGTACTACAGATGCCTACTTGACGACATGCTCCGATCGAGCTGACATTTTCATCTCATGGCGATGACTTGTTCTCTCAAAGCTCTCATTTATCGTATCCCTCTAAGACTCATGCTTTGGGGGGCATCCTGTTATACCAAAATCCTGTCACGATCATGTGATAAGACATTTGACATACCTACTTTCCCTAAATCCTAGCTTCTGGAGTGGAAACCCATACCAAATGTCAATCTTTCATACAAATTCCTAGCACCATGCTTAACTTGTTATCGAGGAGCAGTACCTTGTTTGCACCACCTATCCCCTATTGCCCACAAGTGGTTCCACCGCTTATAGCCCTTGGTCCATAAGCGGTGATTACCATAATCGCTCTGTTATTAAAGGAGAAATGCGGTACCCTAGGTAAAAAGGGAAAAGAGAGAAGTTTCTCGAGGCTTCTAGATGATAAGCCTTGTGTCCTCCCTTATCCCTACTATTGTGGGTTAGTTGAGCTTGAGATCCCTCATCCTAGGATCTTAGAGGCCACCTCACCCACTAATCTCTCAACCATCCCTATCCATCTAGCCTTATAAATACAAGCTTATGGCCATGGTTGAGGGGGAGAACTCTTAAGGTATTGTTATGTTGTTGGATTGATCACTTGGTCCATATCATTGGAGAGAATAGAGAGAGCTAGAGTCGTAGCTTATGGGGATGAGAGTGCTTGGTTTCATGGAGATCCATGTCAACACTAAGACTTGGTTGTAAACTTCTTCATATTTCTTTAATGCAAGTTGATTTCTGTCCCACATATATTGTTGTTGTATGATTTCACATGTATGTTGTTAGATTCCTTAGTCACTAACATAGATTAGTAGATTATATTCTGGTGGTTTCGATATGTTTGCGTGTTGAAGCTTATTGCAGGTACATAGGGTAATGATCGAAGCATTACATTCTAGGTATCTACGGTGTCTAGGGAGAGTCTTCAACCTCTGTCCTCTATTTGTTCTAGATCTGAACCATTCAGACCAGTGGAACACCTTGATGTCCGTAGGAGGTGAAATATTCCAGCTAACACTTTACATTGAAGGTCCATTTCTAACTAACTTGTAACCGCTAATGACCTATTGTGACAAAAATTGGTCAAATAATATATTAAATATTCAAAACAGTTATTTTTCTTCCCATCGCGTTGATATGGCCTTGCGCGGCACCGTGTGAGCTTGCGCAGCTGCTGCAATGCTGCGCAACTCACTTACCAAAACCCTTGCCAGCATATGGTAACTAATGTACCCAACCATCTCTCTAACAATTTTTAGGTGATGGGTATTCAAATTTTTCTCGTATACCATTAATTTCTATTGCAATACACAAATTCCATTGATTTTATATACAATTAGTTAACAATGAAAGTTTATATATAAATCAATTAACAAATTACTTGCTCTAAAACTCATATGTAATTACTACCATGCATGCATCCATACAATACCCAAACAATTCATGCACACATACATTTTCATAAGAAGAAGATGAGATAAATTCATAATAGAATTACAAACCATGGCATTCAACTCACAGTGGGTACTTATCTTTATGGTAAATGCCATGCAAGCAGTTGCAACTGAAAGACATTCCTCCCAACTATAGGAACTTTGTCAAATTTATATTTGTTGATGTATACCATCCCTAATCCAATGTTATCATTCTAAAATGGATAAATTCCAAACTCTTTCACTCAACCACAACACATATAATTATTTGGGACTAAATCCCCCTCAATAACTACCCCAATCCACTAACATTCATCCCCCATCAACCTATTTAACACAAGGAATCAAACCTGCTTCTTTGCATGCATCCCCTCATGATGTCCCAATTCCCTTCCAACACTCCATCAGAATCCATCCATGGAGTCTCTATGTTAGGACTCTAGGGAACTCACCTATAGGATAGGTTTCTCTAACATGGGTATCGAGCCCATTAGCAGTAGCATCCCAAGGTAATTGGCATGCTAAAGTTTGAAACACAAGTACCCCTCTAATATACCATATATAGCTCTAATATATTGATGGACTAAATGATAGAGTGAATGAATGAGCAATGAATGAGTTTCTAGCATTATATATGCATGGATTTTTCTTGTTGTTTGGATTCCATAGAAGAGACCATGTTTTCCCTCTTAATCCCATATTAAGATAATTAGCCATGATTAATTAAAGTGACTCTCATAACCATGGCTAAGCAACTTTGGGTTATAGAGTCTAATAAGGAGTAGGTCCATAATCTAATGTTAACTAGGTTCATCACCCCTTATCCCCCTCTCGCTTCTCCCACTTGTGGAATAATATCCCCTATGTCTTCTTCATCCTTCTTCACTTGCAACTATCTGGTATTTTTGTATACATCATGTACATTATTCATGGTCTCCTAGACCATATAATTCTATAATCTAAACTTTACATCATTACATACATAATTGCATCATGGGGTCAAAAACGAGGTGTTACATGGTATAATACAAAAATGAAGAAAATAGTGACATTAAATTGCTTAGGAGTGTAGGGAAATAAGGCAATTAAATTGGTAAGGATAAGCATGAGGATAAATTTGAGTCATGGAATATAGGACTCTTGATCCTAAAGGGGGAAACAATGGCATGGTACCAATATGCATGGGAGGAACCAATAAGTGGTAATCAATGTAGGTAATGTACTGATATTGGGAAATGGTGAACACAGAGAATAATTGGTCTAGGCCACTTATTCGAAATTGTGGGGGATAACAAGAAAAATGCAATCCATTCAAATGGATAGGTAATCTATATGCAACTTTGAATAAGTATACTTGTAATATATGAGAATATTTATGCCACAGGATCACCCCTTTCACTTATCATCACAATTTTATACATAGAGAGATTAAAAATGAGTGCTTTGGAGTCCCTTCCTTTGAAACCCAAAATGTGGAAATGATATATGTATGATACACATATAATTTGGCCTCATGGGAAGGAGAATTTGGATGAGTTATTTAATCAGTTGAACAAACAAATTGATAATATCATGTTTAGAATGGAAATAGAGGATAATGAAAGCATGCTCATTATGTATTTGTTAATAACAAAAAAGGATATTGTATCTCTTATGCTCCAAGTATATAGAAAAAGGACCCATAGAAACATATACTTACATTCTAACTCACATCACTTTCCAACAAAAAACCTTGGTGTGACTAGGGCCCTCAAAATCATTCATGGAGAATATACATAACAAGAATTGAACCACCTATTAAGTGTTTTAAAGAAGAATGGTTATACATACAAGATATTAAGAAAGTCATTAGGAAGGAATAATTAATCAAAATACCTCGTTCAATACTTGATAAGGAAAGGGGAACTTATATTTTTCTTCCTTACATACAGGGATTAATAGGAAAACTAGAAAAGGTTATAAGGAAAGGAAATATAAATGTAAGTTTCTACCCACACAACACTATTGGAAAAATGGTGGACTCAAAGAAGGATCCTTTTAACTCCAACCTACATAAAGAAGTGTACTCCATAACATGTTCATGTGGTAAGATATAAACTGGAGAGATAAGAAGACATATCCAAGTGAGGTTAAAAGAGCTTTGTGCATACCTAAGACATGACGGAATCAAGAGGTCAACACTATCAAAGCATGCAAAAAACACTAGACACTATATATGCATAAAATACACCAAAATCATTGTTAAATAAGTAAATCATGTAAAAGGGAGTATCAAGGAAACCCTAGAAATCAAACTCTACCCAAATAATATTAATAGGGATAATGGTACAAAATTAAATGAGGTATGGAATCCCTTAATCCAAAGGATACAAAACTCATGTAGGAAATAATGCACAACATTTGCATAAAACAATAAATATCATAAGATTGTTGAATGTGGCTCTAATAAAAATAAAAATCAACCCTAATTTTTTTTATAATTACCCATGTCAGTTCAAAATGGAAGAAGTGTTATTAATATGTGAATTATGGATCAACTAAAGAGTGGGTCTTGTTGAGCCTCATTTTATTATCATTTTTGGCAATTAAATAATACATTTAAACACATATTTTATTATCTTTAGTATATTTTATGTCATGCAGATCGTTATTTCAGCACAAGGTAAGAACAAATTTGATGTTATTACAACTTTGGTTACTAATATCATTTTTATGATTTTATTAACTCAAAATTATATTATTTCAAGCATATTTAATGTATTATTTGATATGTATATTCATTTGCATATTTTATAGTTTGTTTGAGCAAATTAACACCAAAATGCATTTAGCCTTCCTTTCGCACAATATGTCCAGCTCACGATCCAGCTTGGCGTTCAACTCGTCATCCAGCCGTCGCGCAAAATTTGCTGGTGTTTTTCTATGTTTTCCCTAGATCGATGTACAATATATCCAACTCACGGCTCACTGTTCCATTCAGCTCACCGTTCAGCTCGCCCATCAGCCTGGGCGCTGTCCATAACCGGTTTTGGGCATTTAAACATGAAACAGCTTGCAACCAAACTGATCATCCATGCATCTGGGTAATAAAACAATGTTCTGGATAGCACACAAACTTGAAATATCCTTCTCTCACCACCTAGATGCTCACTATCCATGCGATTCAAAGGGATAGAATGGCCTGCGTTCTAGAAGACCGACTGTGTCGCTGCCCTCGCTCTCCACAACACCACCAATCCCCACACTTGTGCTGATGAGGGACCTGCATTCTAGAAACCTATTGTTGTGTACAATGCCTTCGTTCAACACCAGCCCATCAACCATGCTAAGGAATGGATTGACCCCACGCTAAAGAATATCTGCCCTCGCTAAGAAGGAATATCACGCCACGTTCACGATGTAGAGGTCACGCTCGCGTTGAAGAAGGAAGGCGTCCATGCGTTTGTTGCTGAAATCAATTATGTGTATTTAAAGATTGAATAAAATTAGAGAGAATTTGAACTTTGAGGGTCGACTTGCTCATCTCTCATGTAAACTATATATATCAGTCTCTGAATAAAGAGCAGAGTTAGTTAAGAGAGAGTTAAAGAAGTATTTTGTTAAGCAGTTCATAAACATTGTAATTTTGTTTCTGAATTTGAATAAAGAGCTGTATGCATTGCTATTGAAGTTTGCGTTTGAGTAGGAGTTAGCAGACATCACCCCCGATTGTTGAGAGTGACCCTCATCAACTAGAGGTTCATTTCTTTATTTAATTCAGTTCTTTATTTTCTGTTTTAGCTAGTTTAGTTTAATTTCCAATTTGTTTTCATTAGATAATAGTAAATGATATTTCATTTCATGTATTGCATTAGCTTAGTTTTATTTCAGCAGTTAAACAAGTAGATGCATGCATAACTTTGCTTTCAGTCATTTGTTTCTAGTCATTTGCTTTCAGTTATTTTCTTTCAATTATTTTATTTACAGTCATTTCATTCCAGAATTGCTTTCAGTCTTTATTTCCAAACATATAAAATAGTTTGCTTCCATTAGAATTCAATCTTGTTTATCTATTTCCTGTTATGAATTTGCTTATATGAAATAGTTTTCTTTCATTTAGATTTAGTTCTATTTATTTATCTCCTGCCATGAACTTGCTTAAGTTAATTTCCAGTCTGTTTAAATTAACTTCTAGCTTACTAACTAGTTTAATATGCAGTGCTTTATTTTTTATTTAAGAGTTAGTTTGAAGTTAATTTTTTGATTAAATAGGTTTTTTTATTGATTCCATGCATTAGGCTTAGATCCGCATAACTTCAGCTGAAGAATTAGTTCATTTAGGTTAGTTTTTACCATTTTCAACTGTATGGACTGCCATTTGGACCGTCTATCCAGTCTTCCATTCAGCCACCCCTTACAGACCTACTGTTCAGTCTGTCATTTAACCCTCGATTATGTTTTTAGTGTTTTTTATGTATTTTAAGATTGTTTCTAGTTTTGTTTTGTCAATATTTGGATTATGTTTGTAGTTGGTAGTTTTATTTAAGAATTACAATTAAAGTTTGACTGTTTTAGGTTATTGATTAAGGTTTTATTATTCTTCTTTTATTTTTTTTTCACCTTAAATTAAATATGGATTAAGTTGTTCTTATTTCTTGATTCCGTTTTACTATTTTTTTACGTCATGGTTATCTTTGTTTGCACATAGAGTTTAGGGTTAGAAGTATTATTTTCAAAAGTTAGATTATTTGTAATCATAGGAATCATTCTTGTTTTTGGTATGTATTTATTGAAGAATAGAGTTTAAATATATTTATTAAGTTTTCTACTTGCTTCTATTTATTATCTTTATTAAATTTTCTACTTGCTTCTTTCAAAGTTTTATTTATTAAGTTTTCTATTTTTGTAAGATAAGTTGACTTTTTACCCCAACCTTCCGCTTAAGGAGTAGTTAGTTGGTTATTTGTCAATTCAGTTGTTATAATTCTTTTTATGTATGAGTTAGTGTCTAAAGTTTTAAGTATTATTGTTTATATCTTTATTTTAGTAGCTTTTTAAAATTTGATACTCCAGTCGAGTCCAATTATTTAGATAGTCTTAGGAGTTTGACTTAGTTTTTCATTTTGAAAGATCTTTCGATCTTTTGTTTATTAAAATATATCCACGACACCCTAGGAGCCTTTTTACCTTTGCATATATTTTGTATCAACTCTAATCCTACCAACCCCCGTCGATAATTAAATATTAGGTGTATTTAAGATAGTAGAACACACCCAACATTTTGGTGCTACTGCCGAGGAGTTGTTTTATAAGGTAGAATAAATAGGGTTCCTTTATGAAGTTTAGATAGATAGATAGATTAATTTTATATTACACAACAAGAGGGAGGGGAGAACAGTAAGACGCAAAGACGACTTCACTACGAAATTCCCAGAATTTTCATGGTGTAACAGCCAGACGCATCCACTATAGTGGGGTGCCCCAAAGCCTTGTTGTTCCTTTGTTGTTTTTGTAAGTATGTTATTTTCTGCATTTTTCATGTACTTGTTTTTCTTTTTTTAGAACCGGCACATCTGTTCTAACAGGTGCCCCCAAATCCAACAACAATAGTAATAGCATAAGTTTCCTTTAATTTAGTTTTATTTTCATGAACAAACTTAGAGATCCTCAGGGTGGATTTATTAAGATAGGAAAATCTATCGATATTTCTACTAACTTTTCTAGGGGACATAACACCCTAACTACTAACTCACCAGAAAGGTATCGAAAAACACCTGAAGGGAGTAATTCTGCTTGGAAACCTAAAGAAACTCTTCCAAGAGATCTTACCAAGGGAACCATAGAAGAAGAAGGAACCTTGACTAGAGGTCATGAGGAACTCATTCCAAAAGAAGTTCAGAAGGATCAACCACTAGTAACCTCTAGTTCTTCACTAGTCACAAAACCAAAGGATACGACCTTTTCACTAGTAGGAAGTCCAAACTTTGTAGACCTTGTTGATCCTAAGCAGGTAAAATCCCTCTTTGGAAACCCCTTAGATACATTCATCTCACAAATTGAGACATCCATAGTAGAACCTACTTTCCCTCTAGGGTTCAATAAGAAAACGATTGACCAGAGGAAGATCTCTCTCCGAAACAGAGCATTGGAATGCTCCATTATCACCTCGAAAGGAGCTTCCTAGGTATATTTATATTAAAAACCCAGCCTATATGGAGGGACGGGGAGAGAACGAATATCTTAAGGAAGTTAGAAATAACGAAGGAGAAGGAGAAAATCAAACCGAGGCTACCTTCGGGTTTCCTATTCTAGATAATGTACTGGATGTAAATATGAAAAACATCCCTCCTTATTCTTACCTACCTTTTATGGAAAAAGTAATGAGGACCCAGACACATTCTTGTTTGAGTTTGATATTCTCTATAGGAGCTATAATTATCTACAAGATGCTCACAAACTAAAACTATTTCCCAGTACATTAAAAGATTCCACCTTACGATGGTTCATGGGATTAGGTGAATCCACCATCAGGACTTGGGATGACATGAGAACCTCATTCTTGCTAAAGTATCAAGAATACTGCAAACCTAAAGATTCTTGACACAATATATTCAAGATACAACAACTTGAATATGAAATCCTAGAGGATTATCTTGAAAGGTTCGTTTATACACTTCATAAATCAAAGTATCATGACCTTCGAGAAGATTCAGTACGTACACTTTTTCTCAAAGGAATCTCCGAGGACTTGCCAGATATTCTTAATATCATGGCAGCCGGTGATATTTCTCATAAGACCTTTTCACAGATCGATGAGATGTGTAAAAATTATTCTAGAAGTAGGGGGAAATTTGGGAAAAACTTTTGAGAGCCTTTAGTAGAAATGTAAGAGGAAACGTTCCTAGTTCAGGAGGGGTTACAAGGATGGAATTGGGTAACCTATTGGAAAATTTTAAGACTGACATCTTACAATCCATGGGTTCTCAATTAGATGCTTTACAAGCCAAGAAAAATCAATATGAATAATGGGAAGCAATGAGTATTTTCTATCCAAGGTGTAGAACAAAACATTCCCAAAGGGAATGTCCGTTAAACAATATCTCTATATGTCACATCTGTACAGAGGAAGATCTGACAAATAAATGTCCATCCTTGCCTGGATTGCAAGCCATCTATAAGAGTGGGGATGTAGGTTAAACATCTAGGAGGCCTCCTTGGAAATCTAGAGATCAACCAGCATACCAGAATTTCCCACCACAATTCCCACCCTATTACTCTCCATACCAACAACCCCAACAATGGAAAAATCCTATTTGGCAGAGTTGGCCACCTCAGTATCCTCCTCCTCAATTTCCACAACAACAGTATTGGTCACAAGGGTGGAGAGGATAGCCATACCCTCAGTCACAACCTATCCCTCCACCTAATCATCCTTATCCTCAGCATCAACTAAATTTCTAGCAGCATTTCCTGTATTTGTACCTCCAGCTCCTCTCATTGCACAACAACCTCATCACTTCCAGAATACAAATAATCCACGACCGACATTATTACCTGCACAACTGATACCTAACCCTAATAATAAACCAACTCAAGCTCTTAACAATATTGAGTTGAAAACTCTACCATCCTACCTTGTTTCGATTGCACCTATACATGAGATTCAATTACGGTCTGGAAGAGTTGTTAATGATAAACCCAGAACATCAGTCATCATTCATGAGGAAAACGAAGAAGAAGAAGAAGATTCAAATGAACCCATCAATGATTCCATCTTGGAGGATTTGAAAATTCCAAAAGTTCTAGTACCTACCCATCCTCCGCAAGAACCTATTCAGGAACAAATAATTCCTTCATTTCCAGCAAGACTAGTAATAGAAAAACCCATAGTTCATTTCGAGTATGATATCTTGAATGAATTAAAGCATATCTATATCAAAATCCTGTTATTGCAAGCTATTAAAGATATATCAATTTACAGTAAGGTAATAAAGGAATTATGCATTAAACGCCCAGGGAAGAAACAAAAAGACCCCCTTACAATTCATGTCATAGGAAAAATGTCTGAATATATGTCAGATCAATCCCGAATTGCAAAATATACAAATCCAGGAGCCCCAATAGTGACTGTAATCATAAATAATACCACCATAGATGACACATTAATCTATTTAGGATCATCCATCAATATGATGACCACCGTAGTTTTAGAATTTTTACAGTTGGGACAATTTCTTTGACCTACCCCTTCCATCTTGGAACTAGCAGATCATACTACGGTAAAGGTTGTTGGAGTCCTGGACAACATTATTGTATCAGTGGCTTCATGGGAATACCCCATCGACTTTATGGTCATAGAATCAAAGGATCCTTCTAAAGGACATCCTATTATCTTGGGAAGACCATGGTTAGCTACTGCCAATGCTTTTATAGGATGTAGGGATGGGGAGATGACCATTTCCAATGGGTTGTCTACCCAAAGACTTATTGTATATCCCCCAGCACAACCAGTAACTGAAAATTCATGGTGGTTAAATTATTGCTTTGGGGATGACGATTTTGATGACCTTTCTGTTGAGGCCTAGAAATTCCCAGGCGACAACAATAAGGGATTCTCCCCAATCAACATTCCCAACTATCCCGTTCACTGTTTGGTATAGGGAATCCGTTCGGTTTACAGTCCAGCTACCGTAGGTCAAAGTAACAAACAAGGGTTTTACCGGTTGCGGCCCGGTCCACCGGAATTTGCATTTTTGACTTAAAGAAATGATATGCAAGTGCCTAACTAAATGCAGGGCGATCAAGGTGTAGGGAGCAGTCACAAAGTGATGCGCAGGTTCTTACCTCTCGTCTTTTGCTCACGAGCAACCAGACCAAAACAAAAGAAATAAACTAACTATCTAAACTATCCCTAGGGAGAAAGATTATCATTTCGAATGAGCAATGCATTTTCACATACATTAAAAGAAACACAGATAGCTAATACTTCTTCTAAAGTACATGAACGCTTACAGATATTTAAATAACCAGATAGCCGATCATTTTATAACAACATTTATTGCTCATAGTGAAAAAATATCCCAGAAACTACTGAAGAACATTTAACCAGAACATAGGTTCAGAACATTAAATATTCTTACAGTAAATGAAACACTGCTGAAAACAAAATAGTTCCTCTTCAACATTTATTCATTGTGTTGCATTGATACATTCCACTTTACACTCTCTCTGATAGACAAAATTGTAGTTTCCTTTGCAAAACGAAGTAGTTCCTCTTACAAGCAAACATGTACAAAATTTTCTAGGGGAAAAGGCCCCATTTCAGTCCTACTTCCAAATATTTAAACTACAACCCTTGCCCCTTGGGCTGCTTCTCAGCGTGTGACTCTCCAGCATCTTCAACGTTTCAGCTTCCTCTTCTGGCCGCTGCGTTTTCCCAATCATTCTCTATGAGCGTTTATCTTCTGACCAGTAACTGATGAGTCTTCCTCGTCGGTGCCTCTGTCATTCGTTTGTTTTGTCCTTTCCTCCGCTCTAGGTTGCTTTGTCTTTTTCTGCGTTTTGCCTTCCTTGTGATCGTGCCGGTTCCGGTCCGAACAAGCGAAGTCTTAGCCCATGGTCACTTCAGCAGCACCGAATTCCTTCTGCAAACAATTACAATGCATTATTCGCTACAAAGGGGAGTTTTTTAAACATTAAACATTCTCAACCCAGCATTGTAAATCCGCAAGAGACTAGCCAGGTTCACCCGGACAAGGTATTGATTAAGCTTTGGGCGGGCGAAAATATAATCGGCGGTCGGCCAAATTATGCATCGGATGAGACGATACTTCAAGTGCCGCAACGGCAGAGGAGTACAGGGACCGGGTGCTCGAAAACATGGGCGAAAAGGTGAGAATCAGACGTCGGGGGGAAGAGTGCTTCGGGAACCAGGAAGGGTGGCTCATCTGCAATGGCGGACGGAACAATGGCCAGAGAAAGGCGACGAGGTGGAAAAACTTAGTTCGGGCGGGGGAAGAAAGGTCGGACGTCGGAAGCCAACTATCTCCTCCTGGCCGCAACGGCGGGCGAGTGGAAACTTATGGACAAGCGATTTAAACTAAACGAATCGGGTGTCGGACGGTTTAGGAAATCGGACGAAAGAAAAGTCTAGGAGCCGCAACGGCGAAAGGGTTGAAACTTCGTAGCCCCCGATCCAGCAGTAAAAGAGAGCCGCAACGACAGAAGGGTTGAAACTTCGCAACCCCTGATCCAGCAATAAAAGAGGCCCGATTTATAGAAAAACTCGAGGATTCAAACCGCTTTAAGGTTTGGGCACAGCTAGGTTCGCTCCTTCATAGAAAGGCAACTCAAAAGAACAAATTTTTTCCTTCTCTTTGGCCAGTAAAACAGACACTCATGACTCAGACCAAAAAGAACGAGGCACATATAAACTTGCGGACATCTATTTTCAAAGTGCAACGAAAATAGATATGCCAGAGAGGATCAAGCTTTTAACAATCACCACGCAAAAAGATTGATGAGGAGGGGCCCAGAGTTTAAGTAAAAAATTAAAATCGGGGAGAAAAAGTTGTGGGAGCAACAACTGGCGATTCCCTGGTGAACCTAGATCTCTGGGTGATCTCTCTTCTAATAGCAGACTGTTCCGCAGAAACACATCCATTGAACTCTTCCAGCTATACAGATTTCTCAATAACAGAAGTGTGTACCTTAATCATTGATGCTAGTCCAATGTGGGAGGTGGAAACCAAGACCTTCAAGTCCAGATGACTCTGCTGAGGCCAAAAATGAGTTCATTATTAATTTGCTTTCAGGTGGCTGACAGCATTAGACACCACAGGATTGTAGCAGGTGATGAGCAGAAATGTTCATTTGTTCCTCATTCCCATGCCATTTTAGCAACGTTTGTGCTTTTGGACTTTTGTCCCCTTTCATACGAGTCTTAATGCGTGCCTTTCTTACTGAATCTAAATTCAGGATCCTCTATCCAATAGTGCCCTTTTGTGTGAGTGGTGTACTTTAAGTCTCAGCTCACGGACGGAGAGGATCTTTTGGCAATTTAGTATTTATGCTTTAGCACTTGCTTTGATTTATGATGCTTTATAGGAATTCTGACTCTTATCAGCCTTTTGGCATTTGTTTCCTGGCATGGGATCATTTATATTTAACACTCTGTTCATCTTGCTCTTCTCCATGGGTCCCCTGTTATTGCCCCTTAGACTTTTAAGTGTAAAGTGGACGGAGCCTCAACATAGTATTCTAGACTTTTTGGATCCGGTTTATCTTGTAGGGATTTAAGCAGGACTTCAATACACATAGAGATTTCGAGAAAACTATTAGATTGGAAGAAATTCACATAGCAACGCACAGTCTGACTAGTCAAAAAGTCTACCATTCCCAGAGATTTTGGTGTCCCCCGACTAACCACGAGTTACGCCCCTTTATTGAAACCAAAAGACTTAAACTAAACCAAAAGAAAACATGACTCAAAAGGCAACAAACAGCTTATTTATGTACAAAAAACAGAAAAACTCAAAGAAACTTCAAGAAAAGTAAGGCTTGAGAACCAAACCGTTAACTGGCAAGTTCTCTTCCCATCCCTGTAAATCTTGTAGCATAAAAGTAGCAGGGCTAAGTTTTGCTGTGATTTGAAACGGGCCTACCCACAACTGCTGGAATTTGGTATGCTTTCCTTTTTCATCATGGGGGTGGTCCCACTTAAGGACTAAGTCTCCTACTTCACAGTCCTTTTTTCCAGCTTTATGTTTGTCAAACCATCTTTTGACTACCTCCTGCTGTTGTTTGAAACGTTCTCTATCCTTGAATATGGCTTCTTCTGCTTTTAGGAGATTATATATTCTTATTTGCAGGACCTCATCCTCCAACCCCCTAGACTCTTGAGCTAGTATGGAAGACGGTAGCAGAACATTGGGAGGCAGGATGGCTTCCTTTCCGTACACAAGGGTATAGGGTGACACTCCTACTGCAGACTTGGGGGTAACTCTGTCAGCCCACAGGGAGTTTGGTAAGGCTGAGTGCCAACTTTGCTAGTTTTCTATGATAGTCTTCTTCAGGATTCTAATGAGGTTTTTATTGGAGGATTCAGCCAGGCCATTCCCTTGCGGATAGTAGTTAGCAGAATAATGTAATTTTATCCCTTTCTCATGAGAAAATGCAATCAATTTGATGGATGAAAAGTATTTAGCATTATCAAAAACTAAAGAAACTGGAACTCCAAACCTGGTCATGATATGATCTTGTAAGAAGCTAATGACTTCATCTTCATTTATCTTGCGCAATGGGATAGCCTCGACCTAGCGAGTGAAATAATCAGTTGCAATAAGAATATACTTGTGCAGCAGGGAAGAATTTGGCTTTATTTCTCCAATGACGTCTATTCCCCACTATTCAAAAGGCTATGTGATCATTACCGACTTTAGAGGTCCTGCTACTCTAGGTTGTCTTCCACCACATCTTTGGCAAGTATCACATTTTCTGACGTGTGCATGTGCATCCCTGAAAAGTGTTGGCCAGTAGTAACCGGCTCTGAGAACCTTGTGGGATGTAGTGTCCCCTGAATAATGTCCCCCAGCCGGGGCATCGTGCAATTCAGACATTACTTTCTCAACATCCTCTTTCTCCAAGCATCTTAGGAGGACTCCATCATAGTTTTTTCTGAACAATATTCCTTCTACGATTTGATAGGAAACTGATTTCAGACGCAGAGATCTTCTTTGTTTGGAACTCCAATGTTTCGGTAACACCCCTGACTGCAAGTAATGCACAAGATCTCTATACCACGACTCAGGAGCTGTGAATAAAGGGAAAACATCTGCTACATGCAAATCAGCTTCATCTTCCCATGCTTGTTCTTCATGGTTTGTCTTCCCAGTCATCAGTTTGCATAACCCCTGACCTTTTACTATAGTAGCTGGTTTGAATTCAAGATCGTATTCTTGAAGCGTTGTTACCCAGTTGCCCCTTCTTTCTCCTAATTCTCTTTGAATGAGAAGGGATCTTACAGCTGGGTAAGGGACTATTACCTTGGTATGATTTTTTAGTATATAAGGCCTGAATTGCTTTACTGCCTTAAATACTGCGTATGCCTGCTTATCAATGGCTGGGTAGTTTAATTCAGCTCCTTGCAGCCTAGTGCTCATAAAAGAGATTGGGAATTCATCACCCCCTTCTTCCTTTTGCGTGAGTACAGCTGCTAATGAATCATCGGATGCAAATGTATACATAATAAAGTCCTTGTCAAAGTCTAGACTTTTAAGAGAGGGCGCATGTGCAACAGCAGTATTGATTTTACTGAAAGCATTCTTTTCAGTCTTAGTCCACTTAAACTGTGCATTTTGCTTGACCATCTGTTGTAATGGTTTAACAGTCTGGGAAAAATCAGGCACAAATCTACGTACGAAGTTTATTGTTCCCATGAAGGATTGCATTCCTTTTTTATTATGGGGCATGGGAATTTGTTCAATGGATTTGATTCTTTCTGGGTCTATAGATATACCTCTTTTTGACACTATATGCCCCAGTAACTTGCCTTCTGTGACTGCGAATACGCACTTCTTAGGATTTAGGGAAATGCCATACTTCCGACAGTGCTCGAAAATTTGCTTTAGGTGGAACGTGTGCTCCCCTCTTTTCTTTGAAAATATTGTTATGTCATCAAGGTAGACCACCACACTTCGCCCAATCAGTCCTCGGAAAGCTATGTCCATAGCTCTCTGAAATGTCGCGCCAACATTAATTAGGCCAAAAGGCATTCTTCTATATGTGAAAGTTCCCCATTTAGTTCTGAATGTTGTTTTCAATCTATCTTCCTCAGCTACTAACACTTGGTTATAGCTCGAGAATCCGTCTAACAATGAAAACAATTCAGAACCAGAAACCATCTGTAGCAGTTGCTCCATGGGAGGCACCGGATAGTTGTCCTTGTCTGATGCACGGTTTAAGTTTCTGAAGTCGACACATAGTTTGATTTCTCCCAACTTTTTTCTGACCAGCACCAAATTTGACACCCATTCTGAATGCCGGACTTTAAAAATAATCCTAGCATCTAGCAATTTCTTCACTTCGCTCTGGATTAGTGGTTCCAGCTTTGGGTGCATCTTCCTTAGCGGCTGCTGATACGGCTTGACGCCTGCTTTAATAGGAATGATATGTTTGATGATATTAGTGTCATAGGTTTTTAAATCTACATACGTCCATGTAAAGACATCTTTGTACTGCTTAAACAAACTGAGGAACTTGTCTCTTTCTGCTGGTGAACAGCACTTGCCGAGGTTCATGAACTTAGGCTCCGTTTCAGTCCCTAAATTTATTAGCTCGAACTGTAGAGTTGAGCTGTGCGTATTCACATTAGCGGGTCTTCTAAATTTCTCGTTCAAGTCAAACATCTTCTCTAACGTCCTGACCCCTTTGGGAATGAAATTGTCACATTTCATTTCAGCCTGATGTTCCTCATCGTTGATAATGGCTCCTTTAAAGGCCTCGTCATTTTTCAAGCATTCGATTATTTGCTGATCATCGTCAAACACTCGTAAGTTGGTGATCATGTCAGGAACCGATGGCCTGAAAAGTAATTCAATAGAGCATTTGTTATTAGTGGGAACCAATCTAGCGGCTGATGTAGCTAGAAGATCAACAGCTGCATTTTTTATTCTCAGGATTGAAATAATGTTAAATGCATGAAAAATTTTAAGCAAATCCCATACCTCGTTCTGGTAAGCTTTCAAATGAGGGGAAACACAGTGTATTTGATTTCTTATTTGCTTTACAACTATTTCTGAGTCCCCAAAAACTTTTAAATTACTAACCTTGAGCTCAATCGCCTTCTTGAGTCCCTGCAGCAGTGCTTCATATTCAGAAGTATTGTTAGTACATTCAAACTCTAATCTATAGGATAGGAAGTGTTTTTTTTTTGTGGATCAATAAGGACGCAGCCGGCCCCTGACCCCTCTAATGTTTTCGATCCATCAAAAAATAAAGTCCAAAAAACATTATCTACTGAAAAACAATCTACCCCTACTGCTAAATCTACTATTTTACATTCAATATCATCAGCCTGAGAAAAATGAAGAAGATTAGGCTGGGTGTCAGATGTGTCGCTGGCCTATTCCGTTTGATAATTCCCTGGTTCCAGCTCAAGAAAGTAGTTTCCCAATACAGATTCGACTGGTACATTCTTCCCATCCAATTGAGTGACATTGTACTTCATGTGAGGTTCTCTCAAAACCTTGATCTGATTAGGACTCCCTTTGTGCGGCAACCAAATATGTGACCAATCTATGGTGAAATACCCATTTAATTTGGCTGACCAATCTCTGCTCAGGACCAGGCCGTAAGCATCTGGTATGTCAGCCACTACAATGTTAATAACTTGGCACACTCTGTCATCGGACGCCAAGCAGATTAGAACGTCTTCCATCTTGCCAACTACCTTGATGTCTGTCCTATCCAACTGCACCACCCTCCACGTGGTTGGCTTAGGCTGCCCATTTATTTTCTTACATACTGATATGGGCATGACATTAATTGATGCCCCTGAGTCCGCTAGACAATTCTGCACGTTATGATTAAAAATTTCAAACGTCAAGAGGAAAGGTGGATGTTTAGTTTTAGACTTACCTCCAATGCTAGCTTCCCCAATTTCTTCTTCCTCCCAAGGTTGATTGTCAGCGGGCAGCTTTTCTTCTGATGTTTCCAGTGCTTTCAACAACCTTTCTTTCTGTTGAGGTACTTTGCACATTTCAAACAGCGGGACGTTTTCCTTTATCTTCTTTAGATCTTCGACAATGTCATATTCGATTAGTTGTCTAGTGGACTGAGATTTATCAGCACTCACATTCTCTTCGTTTGGCTTAGACAGCGTTCTGCTTTGCTTCGGATCCTGGCTGGTAATGGTAAATTCCGGAATCTGATCATCCAATGATTTGTCTTGAAATTTCTTTTTTATATTTCTTTGCAGCCTTCGAATCTTTGGGAGCAAAAGACTGTCATCACTAACCACCCCTTTGCTCCTAGTTATCACGTTAGTCTCCCTGATATCTTTGTGTCCCTGGGTATTTTCCTCCTCTGCATCGAGTAAGGAGACAGAATTCCATAATGCCATGGTCTCGTCCTCCTACCCTTTTGTAGAAGTGGAAGCAGCATTTTCGTTCTTTTCATCTTCATCTTCCTCCGTTAATTTTGAATCCAACATCTGATTCATGACCAATGTCATTGAATTTATCCATTGCGGACAGTTCTTTTCGGAATGAGGCTGTTGATGAAAAGTACAGAAATTTTCCATCCCTATCTCTGTTAGATTCATGGATGCGGTTTTTCGAGGAGGAGGTTGGGTCTGATTGCCGTCCTCCCTTTTCTTATAATATGTCCTGAAGAACTTGTGTGCTTCTTTTTCCTTTTCTAAGTCTATGATCTTATTGGACAGCTTTTGCATCATTTTAGCCTTGCTTTCATAGTCTGGTGTATTTTCTTCTTTAGGCTTGGTGAACAATAAGGTTTTTCTTCCCGCACCTTTCTCTCCTGATTGTTCCGGATAGTCCTCCACACTTTCTCTTTCTGCTTCCACCACTTATGCCTCTTCATAGGTCTCTGTTAAGGTAGGCTTGGCCCTACCTTTTGCAAACATGGCTAAATCAGGACCCAAAGATGAAGTGTAGTATTCGATCAGTACTTTGTTTGAAGGCTTATCTGTTTCAGAGAAATTTATAAGATATGCTGCAAACCTTTATGTGAAGCTATGCACTTTTTCCTTTTTCTCTTTCTTTAATGCACACAGTCCTTTCATGAGGGCAGCGTGAGTCTTTTGGACTGAGTACTTGCTCCTGAATATTCTCTCGAAGGTATCCCAGTCTGGGATAGAGTTAGCGGGCAATCCAAAATACCACGAGGCCGCAGCTCCTTTGAGGGTGTGTGAGAATAGTCTACACACTACATCTTCATGTTCCCCAGCCCTCAAACCTTCTATTTCCAAGTAGAAACTCTGTAGGTGGTCATCCACTAGGATTTTCTCATTTGGATCAAATTTGGGCAGTAGCTTCTCAAAGGCTTGAGGTAGGTCATGCAAAGGTGGGGTCAGATTTAGAGGTGATCTAGCTTTCCAAGCTGGTGGTGGATTTGGTGGATTAGGTGGATTCGGGGGATTTGCGTTAACGCCGGCCATGAGTTGAGGCGGAGAGTGAGGGGGTGAACCAACAAGAGAGTGAGGACGTGAACCAACCGGGGTGTGTACAGGAGAACTGTAAGGAGTGTCTGGGCCTACTTGGTTCAAAGGCAGTTCAACCTCCTGTATGGCAGTTTCCACAAGTTCTTCCCAGTCTCCAACCAACACTGAATCTTCAATTAGATGACGGTCTTTCTTCTTGTACTCTCTTCTAGGCAATTTGTGGATAATAGGCAACCCTCCAATCTTCTTTACATAAGCACGGGTATGTCTTCTCAGATCATTAACAATTTCATTGCGAACAGGATATAAATGTTCTCTGTTGTCTTCTTCTGGAATTGGATTACGTGGTCCACTACTTTTAGAACTGTAACCAGCGGAATAATCTCGGGAAAATGGGTTTCCCCGGCCAGCCATGCACTGGCGGCCCTCCTTCTAGTGCCAAAACTGTTGAGGCCTGGAAATTCGCAGGCGACAACAGTAAGGGATTCTCCCCAATCAACGTTCCCAACTAGCCCATTGACTGTTTGGTATAGGGAATCTGTCCGGTTTACGGTCCGGCTACCGTAGGTCAAAGTAACAAACAAGGGTTTTACCGGTTGCGGCCCGTTCCACCGGAATTTGCATTTTTGACTTAAAGAAATGATATGCAAGTGCCTAACTAAATGCAGGGCGATCAAGGTGTAGGGAGCGGTCACAAAGTGATGCGCAGGTTCTTACCTCTCGTCTTTTGCTCATGAGCAACCAGACCAAAACAAAAGAAATAAACTAACTATCTAAACTATCCCTAGGGAGCAAGATTATCATTTCAAATGAGCAATGCATTTTCACATACATTAAAAGAAACACAGATAGCTAATACTTCTTCTAAAGTACATGAACGCTTACAGATATTTAAATAACCAGATAGCCGATCATTTTATAACAACATTTATTGCTCATAGTGAAAAAATATCCCAGAAACTATTGAAGAAAATTTAACCAGAACATAGGTTCAGAACATTAAATATTCTTACGGTAAATGAAACACTGCTGAAAATGAAATAGTTCCTCTTCAACATTTATTCATTGAGTTGCATTGATACATTCCACTTTACACTCTCTCCGATAGACAAAATTGCAGTTTCCTTTGCAAAACGAAGTAGTTCCTCTTGCAAGCAAACATGTACAAAATTTTCCAAGGGAAAAAGCCCCATTTTAGTCCTACTTCCAAATATTTAAACTACAACCCTTGCCCCTTGGGCTACCTCTCAGCGTGTGACTCTCCAACATCTTCAACGTTTCAGCTTCCTCTTCTGGCCGCTGCGCTTTCCCAATCATTCTCTATGAGCGTTTATCTTCTGACCAGTAACTGATGAGTCTTCCTTGTCGGTGCCTCTGTCATTCGTTTGTTTTGTCCTTTCCTCCGCTCTAGGTTGCTTTGTCTTTTTCTGCGTTTCGCCTTCCTTGTGATCGTGCTGGTTCCGGTCCGAACAAGCTAAGTCTTAGCCCATTGTCGCTTCAGCAGCACCAAATTCCTTCTGCAAACAATTACAATGCATTATTCGCTGCTAAGGGGAGTTTTTTAAACATTAAACATTCTCAGCCCAGCATTGTAAATCCGTAAGAGACTAGCCAGGTTCACCCAGACAAGGTATTGATTAAGCTTTGGGCGGGCGAAAATATAATCGGCGGTCGGCCAAATTCTGCATCGAATGAGACGAGACTTCAGGTGCCGCAACGGCAGAGGAGTACAAGGACCGGGTGCTCAAAAACACGGGCGAAAAGGTGAGAATCGGATTTCAGGGGGAAGAGTGCTTCGGGAACCAGGAAGGGTGGCTCATCTGCAACGGCGGACGGAACAATGGCCGGAGACAGGCGACGAGGTGGAAAAACTTAGTTCGGGCGGGGGAAGAAAGGTCAGACGTTGGATGATACTTGAATCGGAAGCCAACTATCTCCTCCTGGCCGCAACGACGGGCGAGTGGAAACTTATGGACAAGCGATTTAAACTAAACGAATCGGGCGTCGGACGGTTTAGGAAATCGGACGAAAGAAAAGTCTAGGAGCCGCAACGACGGAAGGGTTGAAACTTCGTAGCCCCCGATCCAGTAGTTAAAGAGAGCCGCAACGGCAGAAGGGTTGAAACTTCGCAGCCCCCGATCCAGCAGTAAAAGAGGCCCGATTTATAGAAAAACACGAGGATTCAAACCGCTTTAAGGTTCGAGCACAGCTAGGTTCACTCCTTCATAGAAAGGAAACTCAAAAGAACAAATTTTTTCCTTCTCTTTGGCCAGTAAAACAGACACTCATGACTCAGACCAAAAAGAACGAGGCACATATAAACCTACGGACATCTATTTTCAAAGTGCAACGAAAACAGATATGCCAGAGAGGATCAAGCTTTTAACAATCACCACACAAAAAGATTGATGAGGGGCCCATAGTTTAAGTAAAAAATTAAAATCGGGGAGAAAAAGTTGCGGGAGCAACACTTTCCTTTCCTAGTGATTTCTCCTGGGCATTGCAGGAGTAGACTACTGAGAATGTATTGAATCAATTTATTTCCTCCACCACTAGTATAGATTTTCCTCAGTCATTTGCTAAATTTGATCAAATCTTTGGAGATTAGTTTCAGGAAAATATGTCTCTCTCAATGTTTACGGAAACATCTTGTGTCTTCACAATCGAAGAGCATACGAGACCTTTCACCATTCCTTGTGAAGTTGGCCCTGAAAAATTCCTACACATAAATGCGGGGTTAAATGAATATCAACAAGCTCAACTACTTAAGGTTCTTAAAAAACAAGCCGGATCATTCGCATGGGAATACACTGATATGAAGGGTATACACCCTGACACTTGTATTCACCACATTTATATGGATCCAAATATACCACCTGTAAGACAACCTTAGAGGAGGATGAATCCTGGTTTGAAGGATATAGTAAAAGAAGAATTACAAAAACTCCTTACCGTCGGTTTCATCTATCCTGTTTCCGATAGCAAATGGGTGTCTCCTCTAGTGGTAGTTCCAAAGAAAGTTACAGGGAAATGGCGTATTTGTGTTGATTTTAGGGAACTGAACAAAGCCACTCTTAAAGACTACTTTCATTTTCCCTTTATTGACCAAGTATTAGATACCTTGTTAGGTAAGCAGTATTTCTCCATTCTTGACTGATATAGTGGATACAATCAAATCCTAATAGCACCTGAAGATCAGGATAAGACCACTTTTACATGTCCTTGGGGGACATTTTCTTATTGAGTTTTTCCATTTGGCTTATGTAATGCACCCGCTACTTTTCAGCAAGCAGTCTTAGGCATATTTTCTGATCTTATACATGACTGTGTTGAGGTATACATAGACGATTTTACAGGCTATGGTAATACTTTCCAAGAAGCTCTTGACAACCTTGAGAAATTTTTGATCCGATGTCAAGAGACAAACTTAGCTCTTAGTCATGAAAAGTGTAAAATGTTACTGATAGAAGGTATAGTTTTAGGACACCATATTTCTTCCCAAGGAATTAAGGTAGACCCTGCTAAAATCGAAGTAATAGTTGTCCTTCCCTCTCCAAAATCCCAAAAGGCAGTGAGAAGCTTTCTGGGTCATGCAGGCTATTATCATCGTTTTATTGAAAACTTTACAAAAATAGTTGCACCAATGTTTAAATTGCTCATAAAAGATGTAGAATTCCAATGGACAAAATCTTGTCAAAATGCTTTTGAGATTTTAAAAGCTAAACTATTAGTAGCACTAATACTTAGGGGCCTTGATTGGACCCTTCACTTTCATATATCTATTGACGCTTCCGATACAGCCATAGGAGGAGTCCTAGGCCAAAAATAAGGACAATCACCTTATGCCATTTATTTTATCAGCAAAAATATTTCTCCTACTGAACTAAACTATACCGTTACTGAAAAATAATTTTTAGCAGTAGTCTATTCTATTAATAAATTCTGCCATTATACTACAGGGTACGAAGTTTTTGTGCACACCGATCACTCTGCCATTAGATTCTTAATGAATAAACTGATCACCAATGGTAGAGTTACCCGGTGGCTTCTCCTATTACAAGAATTTAATATTACCGTCATTGATCGACCTGGTAAAGAAAACTTAGTAGCGGATTTTCTTTCTCGTATACAACACGATAGTGATAATAAACCTATTGATGATACTTTTCCTGACGAACATATGTTTGTTGTATCTCTTCAAACCCCTTGGTTTGCTGATATTGCAAACTATCTAGCGACTGGAAAAGTACCACACCATTTGGCTCCATACGAGAAACGTCGCATAATAGTACAAAGCTCTAACTATTCCTGCGTTGATAATGACCTCTTTCGCACTAGCCCAGATCTTATTATTAGAAGATCTGTGCGAGAGGATGAAATGACAGACATCCTTCGAGCATACCATGATGGACCATGTGGAGGAAACTTTTCTGATAGACGGACAACATACAAAGTACTGCACTCTAGTTATTACTGGCCAAGCATTTTTAAGGATGTTTCCAAGTATGTTAAAGGATGTGATAGTTGTCAAAGAATGGGTAGACCTACGACATCAAACCAGATGCCTTTACAACCTCAGGTCATGATAGAGCCTTTTGAAAAATGGGCTCTTGATTTTGTAGGACCAATCTCTCCCATGTCTCGTAAAAAGAAATATATCTTGGTTTGCACAGATTATTTTACCAAATGGGTAGAAGCTAAAGCTTTGTTTAGGGCTACATAGAAATCTGTAGTAGAATTTATATATGAAGAAATATTTACCCGATTTGATGTACCCAGAGAAATTGTCACAGACCAAGGTATTCAATTCACTTCCAAATTAATGCAAGAGCTCACTACGAAGTATGGTATCTGACATTGCAAGTCTTCACCTTACCATCCTCAGGCTAATGGCCAGGTAGAATCAACCAATAAAGTATTAGAAGCTATTTTAACCAATGCCATTCACTTACATCATAAGGATTGGGCGGATAGACTTCCAGAGGATTTATGGGCCTATAGGATAACATGGAGAAATACTACTGGACATACCCCCTATGAGTTAGTATATGGCAAACAAGTCCTTTTACCTATTGAATTTCAAGTTAAAACCTTTCGTATGGTAGCACAGTTAGGTATGAATTTGGACGAAGCACAGAAACAACGAATCCTACAGATTAATGAATTAGATGAAATTAGACAAGATGCCCTCCAAAGAACCATGCTAATACAGAATAAACGGAAGCAATGGCATGATAAAGCTATCAAGCAAAAGCAATTTAATGTCGGAGATTGGGCATTACTATTCTATTCACGGTTTAAAAAATTTAAAGGAAATTTAGCTACCCATTGGTTGGGCCCTTATGAAGTAGTTACAAATTTTGACAATGAATCAGTAAAAATTAAAACAATTGACGGCTCATAAGTTTCCTTTATAGTGAATGGACATAGACTTAGGCTTTACCACCAACCAACATCTATGACAAGATTTAGTACAAAATGTTTTACAGCACAGAGAAATGGAATTGATTGAAGAGGAATTTATTCCTCCTCCTCCTAATCCGTGAAATCATTTTGGGTTATCATCACTTGTATATATGTAGATATGTTTTTTGCTTCTATGAATAAATAAGAGTCACTTCTGATAAAATAAATTACATGCGACTCTTTTTCTTTCTATGTTTTTATGAATAAATTGAATCATCTAACAAGTGGTTTTGCAGTTTGATCATGGATACTTTATCTCTATAAGCAGCTCATGAAATATTATCTGGAAAAAGTAATTACACTCGTAAGGTATCTTAAATTTTCTTACTTTGCAGTGACAATTAAGGATAACTCCTTGCATATCATTCTTAATGGCTCCTTTTATGATTCAAATAGTTTCTGATATTTTGATTCAGACATATATATTTCTGATTTTTTATTTCGAACAGTGCTTGATAAGACCTATTTTCATTATCATTCATCTTGTGCCTATGGATTACTAGTTCATCCTATACTTGTTATCAAAACTTGTCTCTCAAATATCTCTTTGTGATAACTCGAGAGTAGGTGTAGTTTTTACATGTGGGGAACATTACTTATCTCTTTTGAAAAAGATGGATTCTAAGGTCAAAGAACAGCTTTAAGTTATTCTCTTTTGACGTGATTTATGATTAAGGCCAGTATGAAAAGCTATTTGTAAGTTTATTCTGTAAAATTGAATTATGTGTTTTAGCAGGGCTTAACACGCTCTAGTACCAATCGGCTTCCATATATTTAATATCATTATACAAGGAAAACCCGTCAGGGTACTGAACAGGCCTACTGGCAGCGGGTCAATGCTGCGTAACAACTTAAAACCAGGAAGCTTGATAAATGCAAGTAAACCCGTCGAGGTACTGAACAGGCTCGCTGGCAGCGGGACTATACTCGCACTTTTTATTATCTAAAACAATAACAACATACTCACACTTTTTATTATCTAAAATAAACTATTATTCTCCTTTGCATGAGGACATGACATATCTTTGGTTGGGGGGAGGATTAGGAAGATTCATAACAAAATATTTGTCTGCTTTTATCTTTTTTATGACAAAATTGCTTATCTCTGACAAATTTTAAAGTGTTTTCAGGTTATAGCATGAAGCATGCTTTTACAAAAAAAAAACAAATCAATCAATCAATATGAAGGATTTGAAGGAAGACTTTATGAAGGATATGAATAATGGTTCAAATGATGGTCTAAATGAGATATTGTGGTATTATAGCATGAATGATTAAAATTTGTCAACCAAATTTTGTTTTTGAAAATAGTTTTGTTTTTGTATGGATGCTTTGACCTTAAAATTTCTTTTGTTATCATTTTACTATTAGCATCTTTTTATTTAAATACACATGAAAACTATTTTTCTTGTTAACCAAGAATGTTATTTATGCATTTGTGATATATGTTCAAGCTATACAAAGTATTACTTTGGACATGGTTGAACTAATTATAAACTTTATAAATTTATTTATCAGACGCATATGCTTGTTAAATGACACACATCTTGAATTTTGCTATAATAGCATGGTCTCCTAAGAAATCCAAATATTTTCCTATTCCATCATATATTTTTTCTTACTTCTATTTTCTTACACCTTCTATCTTATAAATCTTATATCATAACCATTAAACAAATGCTGAATTATTTTTGAACCTGACAAGCTATTGAAATAAGACTGGTAAAATCTTTTCTATTTTGACATAAAATAAATATTCTTTTATAAGATTAAAGTTTAAATTATTCTCTTCATTCGCCAAGTAGAAGGCAGTTACTAGTGCAACTTTTCCTTCTTCCTTAATCATTTTCTTTTTGTTCAGTGGGACCTAGCATTTCTCTGGTTTGGGGGAATGTTGAACCTCATTTTATTATCATTTTCGGCAATTAAATAACACATTTAAACACATATTTTATTATCTTAAGTATATTTTATGTCATGCAGATCGTTATTTCAGCACAAGGTGAGAACAAATTTGATGTTATTACAACTTTGGTTATTAATATCATTTTTTATGATTTTATTAACTCAAAATTATATAATTTAAAGCACATTTAATGTATTATTTGATATGTATATTTTTTTGCATATTTTATAGTTTGTTTAATCAAATTAACACCAAAACGCATTCATCCTTCCTTTCGCACAATATGTCGAGCTCACGATCCAACTTGGCATTCAGCTCATCATCCAACCGTCACGTGAAATTCCCTAGTGATTTGCCATGTTTTCCCTAGATCGACACATAATACATCCATCTCACGGCTCAGTGTTCCATTCAGCTCGCCCATCAGCCTACGCGTTGTCCATAACTGATTTTGGGCATTTAAACATGAAATAGCCTGCAACCAAACTGAGCATCCATGCGTTTGGGTAATAAAGCCATGTTCTGGATAGCACACCACCTTGCAATCTCCTTCTCTCGCCACCTAGCTACTCACTATCCATGTGATTCAAAGGGATAGAATGCCCTACGTTCTAGAAGACTGACTATGTCGCCACCCTCGCTCTCCACAACACCACCAATCCACACACTCACGTTGATGAGGGACCTGTGTTCTAGAAACCTGCTACTGTGTACAATGTCTGTGTTCAACACCATCCCATCAGCCATGCTAAGGAAGTGATTGATGCCATGCTAAAGAATATCTTCCCGCGCTAAAGAGGAATATCATGCCACGTTCATGTTGTAGAGGTCACACTCGCGCAAAATAAGGAAGAAGTCCATGCGTTGGTTGCTGAAATCAATTATGTGTAAGGTTTAAAGCTTGAATAAAATTAGAGGGTATTCGACCTTTGAGGGTTGACTTGCTCATCTCTCATGTAAACTATATATATCAGTCTCTAAATAAAGAGCAGAGTTAGTCAGGAGAGAGTTAGAGAAGTATTTTGTTAACCAGTTCATAAACACTGTAATTTTGTTTCTGAATTTGAATAAAGAGTTGTATGCATTGTTTTTGAAGATTTCGTTTGAGTAGGAGTTAGCAGACATCACCCCTGATTATTGGAGGGCCCCTCATCAACCAGAGGTTCGTTTCTTTGTTTAATTCAGCTCTTTCTTTTATGTTTTAGCTAGTTTAGTTTAATTTCCAGTTTGTTTTCATTAGATAATAGTAAATGCTATTTTATTTCTTGTATTGCATTAGCTTAGTTTTATTTCAGTTGTTAAACAAGTAGATGTGTGCATATATTTTCTTTCAGTCATTTGTTTCTAGTCATTTGCTTTTAGTTATTTTCTTTCAGTTATTTTATTTATAGTCATTTCATTCCAGTATTGCTTTCAGTCTTTATTTCCAAACATATAAAATAGTTTGCTTCCATTAGAATTCAGTCTTGTTTATTTATTTCCTGTTATGAATTTGTTTATATGAAATAGTTTGATTTCATTTAGATTTAGTTATGTTTATTTATTTCCTGCCATGAACTTGCTTGAGTTAATTTCCAGTCTGTTTAAATTAATTTCTAGCTTACTAATTATTTTAATATGCAATGCTTTATTTTTGGTTTAAGAGTTAGTTTGAAGTTAATTTGTTGATTAAATAGGTTTTTTTTATTGATTCCATGCATTAGGTTTAGATCTGCATAACTTCAGCTGAAGAATTAGTTCATCTAGGTTAGTTTTTACCATTTTCAACTGTACGGACTGCCATTCGGACCGTCTGTCCAGTCTGCCATTCAACCACCCCTTACAGACCTATTGCTCAGTCTGTCATTTAACCCTTGGTTCTGTTTTTAGTGTTTTTTATGTATTTTAAGATTGTTTCTAGTTTTGTTTTGTCAGTATTTGGATTATGTTTGTAGTTGGTAGTTTTATTTAAGCATTACAATTAAAGTTTGACTCTTTTAGGTTATTGATTAAGGTTTTATTATTCTTCTTTTATTTTTCTTTTCACCTTAAATTAAATATGGATTAAGTTGTTCTTATTTCTTGATTTCGTTTTACTGATGTTTTACGGCATGGTTATCTTTGTTTGCACATAGAGTTTAGGGTTAGATGTATTATTTTTAAAAGGAAGTTAGATTATTTGTAATCATAGGAATCATTCTTGTTTTTTGTATGTATCTATTGAAGAATAGAGTTTAAGTATCTTTATTAAGTTTTCAACTTGCTTCTGTTTATTATCTTTATTAAATTTTCTACTTGCTTCTTTGAAAGTTTTATTTATTAAGTTTTCTATTCGCTTTTTTAGTTTTCTATTTTTGTAAGATAAGTTGACTTTTTACCCCATCCTTCCACTTAAGGAGTAGTTAGTTGGTTATTTGTCAGTTCAGTTGTTATAATTCTTTTTATGTATGAGTTAGTGCCTGAAGTTATAAGCATTATTGTTTATATCTTTCTTTTAGTAGAGTTTTAAAATTTGATACTCCAGTCCAGTCTGATTATTCAGATAGTCTTAGGAGTTTGACTCGGTGTTTCATTTTGAAAGATCTTTCGATCTTTTGTTTATTAAAATATCTCCACGACACCCTAGGAGCCTTTTTACCTTTGCATATATTTTTTATCAACTCTAAGCCTACCAATCCCGGTCAATCATTAAATATTAGGTGTATTTAAGATAGTAGAACACACCCAACAGGTCTTATGTATCTCTTGATAATGATCCTAGAACATGATTTAAATTATAGAGGGTAAAAATGCAAATACAGTTTCTACCCTTTATGAATAAATCCCCACAGCATATACAATCATGTTTATTCAAAATACATGTATAATTTGTCGGGACAAAAGTGGCACTTCGAGGAAATGCATGCATACATGGAAAAAAATACCACAATGTTAAAATGCATATAAAAAAAAACAACATGCAATCAGCATGGAAAATCAAGTTGTATATCCTACTTAACATGCATTTGTAGCTCACATGGAGACAAAGGTTTTGTATTGAAATATCTAATCAAATAATTTATTAATAGAATGGGAAAGAGCATGGAATAACAAATTTGGAGGTGCAAATTGTTCATCTAATGGAGGTCATATGAAGTCATATATGACAAAATAAAAATGGGGAATCTATGTAAATAGGGTGAGACTAACAAGTTCAAATTTCATTGTCACTTTTCTGAGTTCAAATTATCCATGGAACCCAAAACTTCCAAAGGAAATATCTTGCACTCTGACCATCAAATTTAGATTCAAGGAGTTGTAGGTTAAATATCTGAAGCCCTTTTTTTAATTTTTATTGTTTCAAGTTTTAAATATGATTTTATGGGTTTGATAGAAGACACGGAATCTTGTTGCCAGGTCATCTGATTATTGAAGGGGGAGGGGGTCACTGCAACCATAGAATCAACCCCTTAACAACCACACACTACACATAATGATCAATTTATTTCCTTGCATTATAGGTATGTAGTTGTTTAGTGTATATATGTGTTCCAAGTATATTTGTTCAAAGAACAAGTAGTATTTGGGAACGTTCTTGTCTAAAGTATAGGTGTGTTCCTGTGTTGCATAGTAGGAATAAAAATCTATGCATTGAAGGTAAAATTCTTAACCAATAAAACTTCTCTTTTTGATTAATTATATAGGAAGGATGAGGATTACTTAGAGAGTTTTTTACTTTTTAGACCTAGATTGGGTGAGACAATATTGTTCAGATACTTCTCACATGATGAGGGATTCTCAAGTTCCTTGAGAACCCCCAAATGAAAGTAGATGCCTTACTCCTTACCAAAATTATTGAGTACTGGGGTGTCGATGCTAAGGAAATCATAATGCGACGTGAGTGAATTTTCCTCACCCTTTAATATGTATACTTAATTATTGTCCTTCCCAAGTATGGATTTGTGGGTGAAATTATTCTTGTGAGACCATGAGATAAACTAATGGAAGAATTCCTAGAGACAGATTGTACATATGGTTCTAGGTTGCATGATTCATCCTTCATATTGCATCATATTTAGATATTGTAGATTGAAATTGCAGTTGACTTCAGTGATGGGATGGCATGGACCCATTGAGTATAAGGTATTCATATGACTAGTATAGAGTGAGTGCTTGAGGGAACCTATTTTGGGTGGGCCCAAATGTTTCTTTTGTTATGTAATGACAACTAAAGACTTGTAGGCAAGAAACCAATTGTGGCTTTGCTTTCTGGACATTGATATGTGTTTTTTTCCGTGTGAGCATCTCGACTCTCAACCCCAACGATGATATTTTTATGAAAGAGCAGTGGAGATCTATATGGGACGATGGGGTGATTTAATAAGGACAAATTGGGGTGGTTTTGTGGGAAAAATATTCTAGTTTTTTTTTCCATTATCCCCAACTCTAAGTATAGAATGAGGACTGTCCATACACACGTATGGACTATAGGGAACACTCATATATCCCCTTCCCTCCTGAATGAGCATGTAGATTAATTCCATGGAAAATTTCATGATTATTGTAAATTATTTTTGTTTACATATTAACAATTTCATTGGAATAATAAGATTACGCAAATTTGTGTTGAAATTATAATTGCATAGCTAGAATGTTGAACTATGTCCTTGACATGTTTTCTATGGTTAGGGACTAGTTGTTTTACACCATCAAATCAAGTAATAACATGGTTGAAGAAAAAGATACAAGAAATGGTTGTTGTATTGTTGAATGGAAACATGGATTTCCCCTACTTAGTGAATAAGTCAATAACCACAACAATGTACTTATGACCACCCACTTACATAGGTTTTCAATCCATAAAATCAATTCCCCACTTGAAAAAGGGACTAGTCGATATTATAGGGTGTAGAGGGGTCAAAGAAACCCTTTCCTTAGCCTAGAAAAAATAGTAGCAACTATTGCATTTCTTAATAGCATGAATGCTGACAGAAAATAAAATGGGATAAAATAACTAATTATTTTTTCGGTAGTGACCATTCCATAAAGGTGGCCACCAAAAGCGACATCATGGAATTCAAGGCCCTCACAACCTTTTCAAGGGTAATAAATCAATGAAAATTAGTTTCTACTCCTCACCTCTATAATACATATCCAATTAAAAAATATCGAGTTTGGTAATGAATATAACATGAATCATCATATGATAGATTAGAGATGAAGTTTTTAGTGCATTAGTAAATGAGAATATAATCGTACCAAGGATCATTCAACAAAAAGTGAAAAAGAGCTCATTGAGTAGATTATCACTAAGGAGAGGATTAACTACTTCTATAGGTAGGTCAAAGATGAACTCAGCGAGGACCAAATATTTCTTACTCTTGGGAGTGGTAAACTCAATATAATACTCCTAAAGCATAATGATCCAATATGTAATTTTTCCATTAATGGCTCACCTATTCAAGTGGTAGTGAATGCAATCATATATTGGTCCTATGGATGAATATCGAACTTATTATAACTAAATATTAGATCCATGAAGGATAGAATATAATGACCCACATAAACATTGATAATTTGGTCAATAAATGTGTAGGGTGGTTATTTTTGGGACAATATTTATTACAATAATGGAAATCAATACATACACAAAAAAACCTTAATTATTATTTAGGGGACAAGATTTGATACCTGAGTAGTATATTCTATAAGATGTCTTGAACCAACTCTCTTAAGCTTTTCAATTTCGTCTTTAACGGTTGGAGCCCTAGAAGAATGAACAAAACTTTAATTTTTTGTATTGAAGACATGCATGACCATGTATTGATGTGATTTTCTATCATAGTAGGGCCAAGTCTCAATGTTTCTAAATAATACATAGAGAAAATGTCACAAAATTGTTGGAATAGGGATTTATAAGTCATCACCTCTTCAGGGGAATAAGAAGAGCCAACCAAAATGTGTTCAATAACACCAACTTTAACCGAGATATTCACTTTTATAGTGGGGAAAATATTGGTCAAATTTCCTTCCTTAAAATCATATAAAGCATGAATAGGGTATTTAAATAAATCAACATGTCACGGGAGTATGAAATCTGTATATTTGATGGATAATTGGTTTGAAGATTCTTTGGAGGTGAATGCATCTTGAGGTAGAAAATAAGGGCAGTGGTGCATATCATCCTATGGGATTCTATTATATCCAAAACCTTGATAGTTACTTCATTGAAATTAAAAATGTGAGTGCTAAAATTAGGAATGTTGGGTACCACTATTGAAGTGGTTACATAGGATTTTTCTTTTGTGTTGGAACCCATAACAAGTATGAAGGATTTGGAAGAATGACTTGCATAAGAAAATCCTAGGGATGATGAAATGACTAAGGTGGAACTATAGTCCATACTAGAAGAAGGAAAATGTATCAAGGTAATGGAGGCACAATTGGTGAAAATGTCATGTGAATACAATGGATAGTAGATAAACAAGCATTCAATTGCAGAGGAAATGCAATAGATCGATACTAGAACCCCACTTCAATATGAAATATTTTTTAGGTCCTTCATTATGTGTGTTTAGTGTGATTAGTAATAGAGATAAAAAGTGTTAAAAAAATGTTGCAACATAAGTCAACCAATGATTAAGGGAATAGTAAAAGCAATAAGTACTAAAAAAATGAGCTTCTGTTCATTGCCTATAGTTCTGTTTGAATTATTTATCTGTTAAACATCTAGGCTCATCAATAATTTCTGGAAAAATAATAATTTATCTTACTAAGTTTTAAAAACAAGTTGGGGTGGCAGGTGTGACAGGGGTTCTCTTTGACCCCAATAGAAAAATTGAATTGAATTTATCTTAGGGAATGGGAAGGATGACTAACAATCATGAAGAACTGTATGCCTTGTATATGTGTTTGGAATTAATCAAACACCTCAGTATTCAAAAATTCATAATCCTTGGAGACCTTTCCATGGTTATTAAACAAGCAAGGAAGATAATTGTCAAGGAGGGAACCATTATGAGTAGACCTCATGATAGAATCCTCTAGATTATGAAACAAATCAAAGAATTTAATCATATTGATCATGTTAGAAATTAAATAACCCCGTGGCATACAAGCTTACCAAGAAGTGATTCATCTAGACAAGGGATTTTTTGTGCAAAATGGGGGCCTTTTAGAGCATAGGGGGCTCCCCTAGATGTTTATATATGAAGGTACATGGGAAGTACTACTCTAGAATATTGATATTGGGATTTGAAACTAACGGCATGCTCCCCATATCGAAATCCCATCATTCACATAGTACAAGGTTTTTTGCTTCATTTAGGGAAAGTGAGGGAGACATAACACTCCCTCATGTTCGTGGCTCCCTGATTTGTAATGTACCTCCTCCATCGATCGAATTTTATATGGAATTATACTTGTGTTCTTACTTAGCAAGTGGGGTATATCTGGTGAGAGATATTAGTGGTGTGGATAATTTTGGGAAGCAATGTAACATTATTCTAGGAGGGTGTGAAGTTGGTGGTTCATATCAGATATTTGAGGAAGTGTTGGGAGGTAATATTTTTGTGTATGGTCCTTTATTCTTGCTGTATCATTGGGATAGATGCATGGAGTTGATGGAAAAATTCGATAATGAGGAGAAATATGTAGCAGATTAGATGTTTTATTCTTTTTTATGTGATTATAATTATATGCCTTGTGGCAAGATTTCATGTTAGAGTGGTGAGTTCTATTTCCCAAGGATTTTGTGATAGTCTTTCAAATTGGGGTGTAGTTGGAGGTATGGCCTTAATGACATTTGAGAGATAAAGAGAATGATGCATAGAGTAAATTACAAAATGGAGGGAATGAATGGGTCAATTGACAATATAACCTCTCACATTGCACAACATGATACCGAGAAAGATGACTTACAAAGCTAAGTGAAGCAAAAAGTGGAAAAATAGACAATTTGTCCATGACTATGAGAATAATTTCAACATTATCATGGGTTTATCCCAGGGAACTCGATCTCAGAATATTTACTCTATTGGCTCAAAGAGGATTGAAGAGGATACTATGCAACAAATAGCCATGGTATCCTTAGACATGCCAAGTACCCAGGGATTTATCAAGGAGGAACAACAAATTGAAGAAGGACACATTAGTCATGGTTTTTATTAGTTTAATGTTTCCATGTGTTTCACTTGTACTATTTTGAAAGGGTAATTTATAAGTATGTATAGTTTTAAGTACTCTATGAATGTAGTTCACACAACTCTATCTATGTTTGTGATGTTGTTCTACACAAAGTAGAGCCTCTATGGATTAATTTTGGAATATAACTCTTGGATTTTTTCCCTTTGCATGTTTAATACAAAATTATTACTCGTTCTGATTTTTAAAAAAAAAAAAAACTTTAGTAACAATTCATAGAATGCTTAAAAAAAGTTATGAAGGCTTGTGTGGGCTCTAATTATGACAGTGATGTGACTTTGATAAGTGCATGCGTATTCAAACAGTATACTTCATGATCACACATTAAGGCCATGTACTTGTTATGTGAATAGGTTGTGTAGGTTATACAAATGAAAACTTGTGCAAGTCATGAACTAATCTTAAAGGGAATTTTGTGAGTAGTATATATATGAGGCCAACGAACATGAAAAATGTTGGGATGATAGAAAATTTAAAATTTCCAACAATCACTACCTTTTAGCACATGGGAATTGACTAATATAACTCTAAACTAAGCCTATAGGCAACTAAAAATATCTTAGGAATAGAACTAGGATTGAGAATTTGGACCAAACTCCCTAGTGGAGTAGACAATCTTAAGTAGGGGTTTTTTGTTACAGGGGTACCAAACTATCCTATTAATTGTTTGTGTCATATAATATTAAATAGAAATTGAGAGACAAGTACAAGACAACTACCAATTTCTCCTAGAATAAATTAGTAGCATATTAAACAAGAAATTAAATGCAAAATCATCCATTTGAGAAACAAATTGAGGGAAAGAACAACATATCAAATTAAAACCCAATGGAAGGCCATAACATTGAAATGAATCACATGAGAAGAGAAAATCATAGATGGTGGACACCCAATCTCTTAATGGGATGGGCCTTGACCACTTAGTCTTCTCTTTGATGCTATAGGTAGGAAAACCCTCTATGAATGACCATTTTGGAGGACAAGAATTCAATAATCAGACAAATAAATTGAAGAAATGGATGAATCAATGAATAAGGGCTTTTGGATTTATCTCATATCGTATTCCAACAACATAACTTCACACAATTATGGTTTCTTCCTTATCTCATTGCATGGACAAGATCATTTATTTATACCCCAAGAAGACCAACGATTGTCCCTAATCCATCATGAATGCCAACTTAATGTTGTTGGTAGATATATTATGGGAAGACACCCAATTAACTCCAACTGTTTTCAATTGAATGTTGAAGGGTCATGATAGGAAGCTCTATAGGTAGCACACAACCACCTCACTATTGGAACATTTTATTGGGCATTTGTGTGTTGCAGGGAACCAATTTATTTTATTTTATGGTGACATGTGTCTTTATCTATGCAAGTTGTGTGATTATTAGGGGATGTCCTATGTGATTGGTGGGAATGGTCCTATAATGATTGGACCTTATTTCATAGCCCATAAATGATGTGTAGAACCTACGACTAACTATGTTGGATGAATTGTAGTCGATTTGTGAAGTCTCTAGCTATGTTCACTAAAATGCCGCAAAGAAGTGAAATTAGAATGATAACAAATGTGATCTTCTATGATTACTTGGGTATTGTAGAAAGCATGTACAACCTAAAATTCTTATTTCTAGGTTGATTGTTGCTACAAAGAGGACAACCACATATATACATGGAAACTTGTTCTTGCTAACTAATAAAACCTGAACTAAGTCTCCAAGGATAGTTGGACATGAGATTAGTTAGCTAAATTAGTAGTAACATTAGAAAGCTTATATTGTCTTTTAATTAGGTGTGAACACCTAAGGTTATCATTAGTATGGTGCATCATTGGTGAGTTCGGAGACTCTCCGTCATGCATTTCTATCTCGAAATTATATAACTTTTTTATCTATCAATTATTACATGTTCAGTAAGATCCATTTCCATAGCCAACTTACTGAGCTTACCCAATTAATAGTCTTAGGCACGAGGGTGCGAAGACTATTAAGGTACAAATGTCTTAATGGGTGCAATGATACCACTAACGGGCCTAAGCGAGCAAACACTATATGAGATCCAATAACATATTGCTATGCAAGCAAGGACCACACATTTAGTTGTTGGAACAAAACCTTGGAGAGGTGTTAAGTAATCTATATACTCTGAGTCTTTAACTAGATCTTCCTTTACCATTTTTTACAGGTTCCAATCTCAATCTTGAAATATTGCTTAGTTAACTTAGTTTTCCTTTGCTATCAGTAAGTACATCATATTATAATCGCAAGTGTATATTTGTATACTTCATCAACTAATACAAATACCTTTGTAAACTTTATAATATTTCTCCAATACCATAATTTCCATAAATTCTTAAAGTAAAAGCTTCCCTTATGAGATGACCTCTTCCATAAAGTAAGAGCTTCCCTTATGAGATGACCTCTTCCATCCCATGGGATGTGCAAAGCTTACCAAACTTATACTAAGATGGTATTCAATTGCTTCCCATTCAATTCTTATTATATTCTTTAATTCCCACTACATATCTTTTGTGTTCTTGTATTCTTCCCAATAACCTTCATAATGATTCAAGCTACAATATCATTCTGTCATCTTAATCTTCTTCATGGGTGGTATGGACAACACTTTTGCAATTTTTCTATAATAATATTCCTTGTATTTTATTTTATTATGATATGGAACTAGAGAGATCCCATCACTTGTAATGCAATGCATGCTACAACTTTGTTTGGCTTTGCAAAGTTTTAAGATTACAATTTAAATAACAAACTGAACAGATTAAAATAATTCTTTTACCCGGCCATTTGCGTGTGAGATCAATTGATTAATGTCACTGTAATGTCATACCGGCTTAAAAAAAATTAATTAATATATATATATATATATGATTAACGCCTCTGTACTTATCACACCCGGCAGAAATAATGAGAATTGTCTTCAGTCAAGACATATGCATGAGCAATTGATTAACATCAGTATGAATGTCATGCGCAGCAGATATAATGGAAATGCCTGCCATATATATATTATATATATATATATATATATATATGCATGCCACCGGCCACTTAATATAAATTAATTCTAAAATAACATAGATTTATTTATTTAAATAACTTTAGAAAAAGCTAACCTAAATTAATTTTAAAATAATCCTTATTATATCATTAAAACATTATATTTTTTATTTTTATAATTTAAACTTAAATTAATCCTTATTTTATCATTAAAAACTTTATATTTTATATTTTTATAATTTAAATAAATAAAAAACAATAAAAATAAATTAATTTTTTAAATAATATTCATTATGTATTTATTATATCATTAAAAATTCTATATCTTATTTTTATAATTCTTCTAAATTATTAATATATAATTTGAAAATAACCATTTTCTATTATTGTAATTTCATAAAATATTGATATTTAAAGTATCTTTGACTTGAGGACAATTAACAAACCTTTTTGTAATTCCATAAAATATGGATATTTAAAGTATCTTTGACTTCAGGACAATTAAGCAGACTTTGAGTTTTTATAGCATATAAAATTGTCCATATATTTTATATGATTATATTTTAAATTATTTAAATAACTAAATAACTATAAACATGAATTGATTTTTAAAATAATATTAATTATAATTTATTATATCGTTAAAAAATCTCACTCTTATTTTTATAATTCTTCAAAATTATTAATACATAATTTGACAATGACCATTTCTTTTATTTTTTAAATTCATATAATATGAATATTTAAAGCATCTTTGAGTTCAGGACAATTAACGAGCCTTTGAGTTTCTATAGCATATAAAATTGTTCATATATATTTAGAATTAACCTATGTTAAAATTTAGTAAAACTACTAAGTTTTGGAGTGAAATTGATATGTTTAGAATAATTCTAAAATTTGATGTGTTACAAATAAATATATTGAGATATGACTTTTCGTTTAGTTGTTTTCTAAGAAGAAGTTTAATGACTTTTTTTCAGGAAGAAAAAATCAGTCCTTGTTATTCTTATTAAGAATCAAAGGGCCTTGATAACAGCCGCCCAAAAAAGGGAAAACATCAGCAATGAATACATCTAGACATATATGAATCACGTCCAGTCGCAGCCGGGGGGAATGGAGTGCAATAGCAAGTGATCCCATTAGAAATCTGTCTCATCATTTAAATGATCTAAACCCATCATTCCTATCTATCGGGAAACAAAGGACCAGAGCAGCGGTCCAAAAGAGACACTCAGTCTACGTACAGTAAATGTCCAAAATAAAGGGGGGGGATCCCCAAAACAAGCTCAATGGAGCTGGAAGGAATCACTTGTGACCAAATGGTCATCGAAAAATTCATGAAAACATCCAATACCTGGAGAGAAAGTGAGTGCTTGTTTTGAAAGACGGTCTACAATCGCATTGTATTCCCGATAGATGTGACCGATGGAAAGATCTTGGAAGCTTTTGAGAAGCTTTTGAGATTCCCTGCACCAGTGAAGGAGCTCTGGTGGGGAGAGAGCAGTAATACCTTTAGCCCAATTGATAATGACCTGTGAGTCACTGTAAATACAGGCTAAAGGGATTCCCATCATTTGGGATGAGTGCAGAAGTACCCAGAGGCCTAGAAGTTCTGCCTTAGTATTGGATCCATGTCCAACCCCCAGCGCAAATTCTAGACGGTGATTCTCATTAAGATACAAGCAAAACCCAATTCCTGCTGCTGAAGAAGTAGATGCTCCATCGAAGAAACCACATGGGAAATACATGAGTGGTCTAGGCCCGATCTGTCTGTCTGATTTTTTTTTCTTCCCTTAGTGACAGGCCGAGAGGAAGAAATATGTACAGCATTTAAAATCTGGTGCATAACACCCAAAATATTAACCTTATTACCATAAAAAACAACTTTGTTACGAGCTTTCCAAACAGCCCATATCGTAAAATGAGGGATGAAAAAAAGAGTCGGGCTGCGGTGATAGGTGGAAACCCAAGCTTCAAAAAAAACTGATATAGAGTCAGCTACATGAGGTATGCTCAGTTGCAGATGTTCACAAACAATCCCCAATATACTTCTCCATATCGGATAGCAAGAGAAAATGTGGAGGACAGTTTCTTCATTTGTATAACACAGGGAGCAAATCCCTGGCCCGATTTTCGCTCTTTTCTGTAAATTGTCCCAGGTAAGAATTTTATTTTTCAAGACTAGCCATGTAAAACATCCAATCTTCCTTGGTAGGAGACTCGACCAGAGAGAAATGTACAGCCGGCTGCCCAGATCTGGTTTGTATGAATTGACAATGCAATCATAGACTTTATCAGCAAAGATCATACCATTCACTTTATTATATTCCCATATCAGCGAGTCAATTTCAGTAGATAAGCGAATGCCATTCAGATTCAGGTTCCTGGTAAACGAGTTCCAAATATTTTTCCAATCACCTTCCAGATATAATTCTTCAGCAGTGTACCAGTAGTGAAGAGCATCTGGTAAGGAATTACGGGCCTGAGCAAGTGTTTTAATTCCCAGATCCTCCAGATATGTTCTAAGTTCTTCAGGAAAGTGGATAGAAGCAGGATTGCCAATCACAGGATCAATACCAATTAGTATATCATTACCATTCCCTACTTGCCAAGCAAGATGGGATACCATCCAAGGTAGAGTTTGTATAAAACCCCTCCAAATAGCTGATACACCCCTTGTACTGAACTTTTTCTCCGGAGCCAAGTAATTACAGTGGTATGCCTCAGATATTTTGAGATAAGAACTCGATGCCAAAGACTATCACTGAAGAGGACTCTCCAAAAATTCTTAAGACGGAGAGCAGTGATGAACCAATGGAGATTTTTGATACCCCATCCTTCAAATTTCTTTGGCCAAGATAAGTCTGACCAGCAAGCAAGGTGATATTTACGAGTATGCCCTGATGATCCCCATAAGAAAGCAAAGGTTGTGCTTCTGAGCTTGTGCAGAATAGAGACTGGTAATGGTGCTAATCCCATCCAATAGACAGGGATACTTGAGAGAACTGATTGTACAAGGACCAGTGTGCGTCCCAAAGAAAGCAACTTGTGTGTCCACAGACTTATCTTCTTTTCGAATCTTTGTACTAGCCAAAGCCAATCCTTGGTTCTGTATCCCAAGGGTTTGATAAAGAACCCAAGATACTTAAATCCTGTAGTGAGGGGGAGCAATTTATAAGGGATAGCTTTGGTAAGATTAATGAGTTCCGGAGCAGGAATATTGTTATGAAGAAGGACAGATTTATCCAAACCGATAGACATACATGATGCTTTACAAAAGGTCTCTAGTATGACATCAAAAGAAGCCCATTCTTGAAGAGTCCCAGTGCCCAAGAGGATAACATCATCAACAAAGAGCAGGTGTGTCAGGGCAAGAGAAGAGGTAATTTTGATTCCTCGAATCAAACCATGGCTACAGGAATCAGCAATTAACAGACTAAGGCCTTCAATGACAAGGATGAAGAGCAGGGGAGAAAGAGGGAATCCTTGACGAATGCCACGCGAGGCAGGGAAAAAGTTAGAGGGGGTGCCATTGATAAGTACATCAAAGGTTGCAGAGGAGATACAGCCCATAATCCAGTTGACAGTTTGAAGGGGGGCACCAATTTGAATCAAAATAAGGCGGATAAAGGTCCAATTAACCCTTTCAAAGGCCTTTATGAGATCAAGCTTAAGGATGAAAGCACAAAGATTTTTAGATTTAATAGAGTGAGGAGATTCCTGTACAATACCAATGGGATCAACGATCTGGCGATTTTTGAGAAACCCATATTGTTCCTGAGATATGCCGGAGTCCAGGAAAGGCTTGACTCTGACCGCAATAACTTTTGAGATGAGTTTGTATAGAATATTGCATAAGGAAATGGGTCTAAAGTCAGCAAAGGTCTGCGGCTTGTCCTTTTTGGGAATGAGGGCAATAAAGGTAGAGTTCAGAGATCTAGGGTTGTTACCCGTAACTCTAGTCAAGTCAACAGCTGATAATAGATCCGTTCCCAAAAGATCGAAGAAATGCAGATAGAACTCTACAGGCCAGCCATCCGGGCCTGGGCTTTTATCTTTTTTGAAAGAATTTAGAGCATGTTCAACTTCCCCAAGAGTAACCTGACAGGTAAGAACTGTGGCATTCTCAGTAGGTATCATCCTGGGATAAAGGAGAACTACCTTAAGCTGGTGATAAAGACTCGTGCCCCCATCATCTTTGAAGATATTGGCGAAATGAGATTCACCAAGGTCTTTTAGTGAGGCCTCTTCCTCGAAGGTAGAACCTGCCTCATCTGAAAGAGACCAAATAGTGTTCTGGTTTCTCCGACCTGATGCTAGCATATGAAAGTACTTCGTATTCGAATCACCCTGCAGATCCCATTGTGTTCTACTTTTCAGTTGCCAAGTGAGAAGAGAATAATTCAGAATCAATTTCCTCTTTGATATGAGAAGGGTGAGTTGTGCCATATCGCTCGAAGATAAAATACCACTGTAAGAGCTAGCAAGGAGGGAGGAAATGGCCTCTTCAATATTGAATAAGTCCTCATCCATCTGGGTCTATCTTTTCTTGATCCACAGTTTGGATTCAAGTTTGAGAGTGTGAAGCTTGAGGTGGAGAGAGTCAATAACAGAGTCAGAGTCAAGCTGTGAGAGGAGAGGCCACTTAGCAGATACCCAGTCCGAAAAATCCTGATCATTGAACCAAGACCGATTAAACTTGAAGGGGTAGTTAAAAGAGGATCTATGCTTGTTCCACTCCAAAATAATAGGATAGTGGTCTGAGATGTCCGAACAGTGTGTCCAGACTCTATGAATCCCTAGAGAAGGGATTAAGGAACCCGAGATCAAAAAACCGTCCAGTCTTTTACTAATGCCATCTGCTCCAGAACGACCGTTATGCCATGTAGGGCCCGCAGAAGGGGGGGCCAAGTCCCGAAGGTCAAGTGAATCAAAAAGTGATGAGAAATAACTAGAAAGGGGGTCCGGTGAGGGGTTGAGTCCCCAAACCTCCGAAGAGTGCAAAGTTAGGTTAAGATCGCCACCAAGAATCAGATTGGGGGCACTGAGAAAGCCACTGGTGAGAGCATTTTCCCAGAAAGATTCATGGTTTTTATAGGGGCTATAAGTATTGAGGATAGATAATGGATAAGAGAGACCTCGAAAGGATGCCTGAAGGAGGATTCCAACACAAGTATGATAAGCTCGGCACCTAACTTTGTGTGGGTTCGAGGCTGAGAGAAGACCACCAGAGATTCCTATAGCGTCGATTGCACAGTACTCCCAAGATGGGAAGAGCTTGGAGAAAGCCAATAAAGCAGGAAAGGTGGTGCACATGGTTTCTTGTAGAAGAACCATGTCCGGCCTGAGGGAGTGGAAGAGTGTACGGAGGAGGTGAAGTTTTGCCTTGCCTCCAAGGCCCCTGACATTAAGAGAGATTATCTTCATGGAGCATCGTGATGGGGAGACAAGGCTCTAAGTCCCTGGGGAGGCAAGATACCATCAGCTTCATTTATGTGAGCAGAAAGAGGAATGTATGGGGGGGAAGCAGGGGAGAGATTCAGATGCGACTTGTTCCCCTTTTTTTCTGACAGTTACATTTGCGAAGCGTATGGAGTTAAGAGGTAAAGTAGTGGGAGAGGTAGGAGTAGAAGATGTGAAGATGGATAGGGTATGTTTGAGGGAAGGATCAGAGAACGAAGGTGAAGTTGTAGGGCTGAAGGGGGAGGGGGTAAGTGGGGGTGATGAGACTCGAGTCCCCAAAGGCGGAAACTCAACTAATGAGGAAAAAGAGGGTATTGGTGCAACCAGAGCAGAGGAATTATGGGAAAGAGGTGTCGAGACCGTCATGGAAAGTGGAAGGGGATCGAAAACAGCTTCCTTAGGAGGAGGGTAGGGGGAAGAAGCAGACACCCCATGCAAAGCATCGGCCAACGGAGAGGAGGGAAGTGCCTCTTGATCAAAATTAGGAGGCCGGGAGGATTTAGACAACGCTTCCTTAGAGCGAGACAAAATAGGTGAAGCAAAACCCCCATGCAGTACATCAGCCAGCGGAGATGTGGGTAGTGCCTCGTGTTCAAAAATAGGAGGCCGGGAGGAGTTAGATAGAGCATCCTTAGAATGAGACAATATGAGTCCATCAATATCATTTAAATAAGAGTCCGAGACATAATCTGTTGGAAAGGGAGATGAATCAAGTGTACCTGGTGGCGTCCGGGTTTGTCTGCAGTTTTTAGATCAGTAAACTAGAGAATGTCAGAGCCTGAATCTTCATTATTAGAGCGAATTGTAGGGCAATGTCACCTCAAATGTCCGGTCTCGTGACATAAACTGCACCTAAAAGGAACTCTGAAGTAATCTAACTTCTGAATAATAAGGCATTCCCCGCAGAGAACTTCCACTTCGGCAGGTAAACCCGAGGATACATCCAATTCAACCAGAACTTTTGCTACCCTTTTGTCAAATACCAGGAGAAAGTCTGTCTCGATGGCCACGAATCTTCCGATTGTATTTGCAATACCTTCCAACACATTTTTATTCCACAAGGGGAAAGGTAAATGGGGTAGTAAAACCCATAAGTGTCACTTTGCTATCCGCTCTTTAAGAGGATCGAACCGTGGATGCCAGCGGTCCAGAACCAGAGAACCCGTCCCCATTCGCCAGATTCCTTCCAAAATTTTTGAATAGTGAGACTCCTCGAGAAATACGAAAACTATCCAACCCCTGGATAATAGACTAATCGTTGGGACGTAGTTTATCAGAGGCTTCCAGTTTGCATTCGCCCACTCTATCCATTCCATTTTGTTCATGCGAGCATACTCTAAACTCCCTATCAGTGCACATGAGCAGAGGGAAGACACTCGATCCATATATATATCGTGTCCAAGTACAAACCGGTATCGCCCCTCCTAGGCCTTGATACATTTTGCGTTTCTTTTCCAGCGGGATCGAGGCAGAGGAGTCTGTTCATGCATTTTAAAACTCTATAGCTGTGGCCAAAATAGTAGGCTTCTGTTCTGAAGAGACCACCTCAGCAGTGCCCTAAGTGGTGACGAGGAGCACGTTGGCACCAACGACCATGTCCTTGAGAAGCCAGGTCACCAATATAAGACAAACCCTAGAAGAAAAAAGAAAAGACTGGAAGAAAGCCTGTCCAGAAACCCTAGACCACAATGACGATATGTCCTCTCTGCATTATAAAGTCAAACCCTAGAAAAATGAGAAAAACCGGAAGCTAACCCTGCTTTGAAATCCTAGTAGAGTGTGATCGTATCACTGAAACTAGAGCGGCAAACCAGGTTAAAACCAATCGAGAGGGAAGATGACGATGTGGGTGTACATCGAAATGATGCAGAGGTCAAGTGTTGTTGTGACAGGGCACATGATACCCTACACCCCAAAAATCCAGTGTACAAGGTCAACCATGCCCGACACAAAGACAGACAGGTAGAGGAAAAACAGAAAGGACAGTGAAAACCTAGCAAGGTGTCTGTACCCAGCCGAAATACCAAGCGCTGTCAGTCTGTAAGCGATGAACTTCCCACTTTTTTTACCCTTGGTTGGTACCAGTCCCCCAGCTAAGGGGAGGGACTCCAAGAGACTAACTGCACCAGACCACCTTGCAAATAGCAAAAAACCCAGACGCAGGACCAGACAAAGGGTAATATACACCAGAAAAGGAGGGCAGATAGTTCAGAGCCAAGATAAAAAGTCGTGGTCATCCCTGAAAGGCAGATAGCTAACACCATGTGCGACACCGTCGACCTCTGCTAAGGTGAACCAGGACAGGACGGGGTTTGTCATGGGCCGAGGGCTTAGCCATTTACCAACAACAACTAAAAATCAAGCATAATTTGGCTATATTGGCTATCAAAACACCAAGAAGAAGTTTAATGACTATTCCTTATATTCATTCATGATTTTTCATATTATTCATAAATGAATAATAATAATAATAATAAGGAGGACCGCAAATCAGAGCCTTGAAGATCTAGAATTTGGCAATGGGAGTTAAATTAATTTGGAACTTGGTAGACTCTAAGCCCTCCTGGAGCAGTAAGGTAATTAAGTATAAATACTTCTCTAGATCGAAACTCAGGTGCCTTGACTATGAGCCAAAAAACCAACAAGGCACTCCCATCTTCTCCCTATGCAGGAAGGCGTTGCCCAAATTCAATGATGAGCTCCATTGGACTCCAGGAAACGGAAAACTTATAAATATTTGGAAGGATACTATTCTTGGGAAGCTGCCACCCAATATTCCAAGAATTAAGAGCTGGCTGGACAAGCATGGTATCAAAACGTTGTGGGATGTTTATGTTTGGGAGGACAATCCACCATTTCACTAGGTTGAATGGAATCTACCTGAGTGACCTGCAGACCTTGATGATGAAAGAAACCAATTGATGGGTCATTTATCAGGTATTGCACCAGTGGAAAAGGGAAGAAGAGACCGACGTGGATGGGGAGGTCGATCTGGCATTTACACGATGGCTGAAGGAGCAAGGAAATATGCAGCGACTCCAACTGTGCCATGCAATCCAGCAATTTCGAAAGAGTTGTGGGATATCAAAACACTGCCCAAGATTGATATTTTTGCATGGGCGTTGGTGCATGGGAGGATCCTCACTAGAGATAATTTGGAGAGGAGAGGATTTGTGGGTCCCTATCAATTCCCATTGTGTTCTGAAGCCAGCGAGAATATTCAAAATATATTTTTTGAATGCCAATATGCCAGGATCGTGTGGAAGCAAATGAGAATTCCTTGGGTGGACAGAATTCAATTGTCGGGAAACACTCAGCAGTGCTTCATCAACTGGGAGAAGGCGTATAATGGATATCTGGAACAAAAAATAGGATTTAAAGAATGCTGGATAAAGTTACCAAAAATCATTTGCTGGTGCATTTGGAATGAACATAATCTCATAATCTTCCAGGATAAAGCTCAGCCGGCCTGGAAAATAACAATCAAAACTCAATCTCTATTGGGAGAAATCGTAAGTGTTACGGTGATTCCCAAAAACAGAGCCAAGATGACAAATAGCAAAAGTAATTGGTTGCAATACTTCAATCTTTCTGTTGATTCTGATTTGGGAAAAAAACATTTAGAAAATTGGGAAATCAAATTTGACAAATCTCAATTTGAGAATTGGATGAAAGAGAGGAATATCTTTAAAATGCTCTTTGAAGGAGCGTCTAAGGGGAATCCAGGGATGGTGGGAGGGGGAGGGATCATCATTTGTCTGGAAGGGAAAACTGAAACCGAATACTTCTGGAATATTAGGGAGGATTCCAATATTATGGCTGAGGCATATGGGTTATGGTAAGGACTCAAGCAGCTGAAAGAGAAAGGAGTGGATGAAGTCATGGTCTTTAGAGACTCCTGGCTCGTAATCCAAGTAATGAATGGGGAAAGTCACTACAGAAATATTAGATTAGATAGGATGCTCAAAAGAATTAAATCCATCTCTAAGACATTTAGACAGATATAATTCTTTCATATCCTTTGTGAGCTAAATGATATGGCAGATCAGGCCACTAATAAATCAATAACTATAGGTAGATATAAACTATCTGTAAATCAGCAGTTAAGTTTAGCTCACCCTCCCTAAAAGGCATGGTTCGAGTTTAACTAGTGAGGTTCTCGTGCATGGAGGAAGTAGAATTCTAGACTTGATTATCTGGTTTGCATAAACCAGTTGTGTATCTTTCAGTGGTTTCATCGTTGAGTTTTAATATATAACATAACCGATTTTGTCAAAATAATAATAATAATATTTACAATATATCATAATCTCTAAATATTATGTATATAACATTTTTTCTTAATTTGAGGTAGTGTTTGTGAGTCCAAGCATTTTTATGAACTTTTCAAACTTTTCTCTTCTAAACACTTTGGTAAAATTTTCTTCGGTTTGCTTAGTTATAGAACAACGTATCAAGTGAATGGTCTTGGACTCTACATGATGTCAACTTAGATGGTACTTTGTGTTGATATGCTCAGTGTTAGATCATGGAACCTAGGATTCTTTCCTAATTTGATTGCAAAAGTGTTGTCACTCAAGGTGGAGTAGCATTCACCTATTTCTCCTACAAACCTTCTAGTATCTTCCTGAGCCACGCTATTTCCTTTGTTGCTTCTACAACATCCACATACTTTGCCTCTGTAGTGGAATATGTCAGAACATATTCTTTGCATGATCTCTAAGAGACGGTTATCGATCCAAGTCTCATAAGGTATCCTAGAGTAGAAACTATATTTTCCTTATCCACGTCAAATTCTGAATTTGTGTATCCAACAAGTTCGAAGTCCTCCACCTTAGAGTATTTGTGCCTAAAGTCTTGAATTCCCTTCAAGTACCTTAAAACTCTCTTTGCAACACACCAATGTCCTTCACAAGGTTTTTGCATGAAACTAAAAAGGATCCCTACTATAAATGAAATATTTGGTCTAGTAGTGGTAATGTAGATAAGACTTTGCACAAACTGTCTATATGTATTTGCATCCTCAAATTCATTCGCTTGTTAAAACATGGAACAAGCAAGCACAACACAAAACTAGCAAAAAAGGATTTAGCCAGCATTCACCTTCATATTAATGGTAGTATTATATAGTACATGGACTATAGTCACCTCAAGATCTAGATGTCACTAACAACTCATAGTGGATAAGTATGACAACTCATAGAATAACAACTCACATGATAGGTGATCTAGGAATTTGTGATTGCATAGTGACTTATTGTTAATATTTCATATGCTAGACTAGATATCATTAGTGTTTAATCCAAATTCACAACAGTAGCATATGCAGAATCACTGAAAGAAACACAATAACAACAAAGACACAGATTTATCCTAGGAAACCCTCAAGGGGAATAAAACCCATAAAAACTTCATCTTTATAAGATGTATAAGATAAACCCAAAAAACAGGCAATCCTCCTCCTTCTGGTCTCTCTCTCTCTCTCTCTCTCTCTCTCTCTCTACTATGCACTACACAAGTGAGTGTGTATGTGTTCAAATAAGAAGCACAACCACTCTATTTCTACTCTTTTTTTCAACTGACTTTTACCCTAAACAAGTCGGACCCACTAAACTGTCTGGGTCGACTTAACCTAGGAAATCACAAAACAATACTCTATTATATTCATTAGGGTACTAATGACCCGACTTACAATGGAGGCTTTACCTCATGACTCTATTATGACCAATTACAATAGTAACATCCCAATGGAGGAATAATAACATCACCCTTGGGATACATCTGTAAACTACATTTAGAACATCCTTTGAAGTTACAATAGTCAACACTTCCCCTTAACGAGAATGGTATTTTACTGATAACATCATCATCAACTATAGGAGTAACGAGAGATAGCATAATGAGCAATATCAAGGTATTACATCTTATACGTCATAGTAATTTTCCACAATCAGTAACTGGAACAGTTACTCTTCAATGTCTTCAGTACTGGTACATTGTCTTCTTCAACACTGAGTCTTCATCTTCTGGAGTAACGATCACTTGATCCTTTGCAGCAGCACTTCGATCTTCTTGGTCCTTTGAAACAGCACTTTGATATTCTTAATCCTTTGCAGCAACACTTCGATCTTCTTGATCCTTTGCAGTAGCACGTCAATCTTCTTGATCCTTTGTAGCAGCACTTCGATCTTATTAATCCTTTGCAGCATCAGTTCGATCTGGAGACCCCAAACAACTTGAGGCCATGGTGAAACGGTGAAAATATGTACAGGGAGTACATGGCTCCTCTGGAAGGATGTACTTGGGTACATAGCTTTCTCCCCCCTTCCAGCTAGGCACCGATATGCATCATTGGGGATGCCCAGGCTGTAACACATCCGGTTAGACTTCTTTCCGCACACATTCACGCTATAAGGGGACTGTCACGAGAGTGGGGGCTCCGTGAAGAGAATAACCCCTAGGTATTATGATGTCTGGAAAAGAAGTGCCTGAGCATTGGTAAGCACTTGGAGGAGGTGTTGGGCCCTTAAGCTAGAGCTGTTATTAAGCACCCAGGAAGGTGTTAGGCTCTGAAGCAGGGTTGAACGGATCTCGGTTGAGAGATGCTATACAGATAAGTATTTGGTTTACTTATCAAACTTTGATTGATGTTGATTTTCTATAAATATACATGGGCATATGGGCTTCCATGATATTTTTTTTTAAACTGTTATAGATTGCATCCTATAGGAATGAATCTGACATATGAATTGAATTTATTGTGGTGTTTGGAAGGGAAGGACCTAAGCTGGTATGAACCTGCTATACAGATAAGTATTTGGTTTACTTATCAAACTTTTGATTGATGTTGATTTTCTGTAAATATACATGGGCATATGGGCTGCCATAATATTTTTTTTTAAACTGTTATAGATTGCATCCTATAGGAATGAATCTGACATATGAATTGAATTTATTGTGGTGTTCGGAAGGGAAGCACCTAAGCTAGTATGAACCTAGAGGAGATGTAGGCCCTTGAACATAATTGCTATTAAAGCACCTGAAGAGGTATTGGGCTCAAGAATGGAGCTGTTGGACCTTAGTTGAGAGGTATTTTCAGGTGATTTGAGGCTTGCATAAATTTGGCTACCTTTTAATGCACACCCTAGAGAGGACCGGAAGGGTGGGTACGCTCGAGGGACTGTATTGCAGAGAAGAGGTACCATCCTTGTGTGGGGTGGGGAAGGTTTTGTTGGTGCCATGGTTGTATAAATCCAAGTCAGATACCTATGGAACCAAAGAAAATACTTATGCAGATAAGTATTTGGTTCACTTAACAACTTCTTGTTGATTTTATGTCAATATACATGTGCATGCTATTCATCTATGATTTTGGAAATTATTGTGAATACTAACATGGGAATTGACTCATTACGTGGGGCTTGAGCGTAGGTATTGTTGGTTTCCAAAGACATCAGAAATGTTCCAAGCTGAGGAGAAGGATTCTCCAAGACCAAAAAAAGATCATGTGATGTGTGCTGATGCATGCAAGCAAGGACTTGGGAGAGCTCTAGATCATACCATTGGACAGATAAAGTTGCAGAGGAAGCACTGTGGTCCTGAAGGGGCTACGTGGAAGCTGGAGGATTCCATGTGATTGGCACATATATTTTGTCCAAGTTTCCAGAGCATTGAGGTAGTGCCAGTATAGAATTTTTTTCAAAATTGTAAAGCACTAGGGACAGTGCTATTGAAGGGGGAGGGGAATGTAACACCCCATTTTTGACCCCATGGTATTAAATTGCATATGATGTAAATATTGTATTAAATCATGGTGTGGAGCTCAAGGCAAAGGCCCACTATGGATTTAGTGTCTTATGTATCGGCGATTAAAACCGATATCGATGGTTTATGTGCTAGCCAGGAACAATATGTTTGAGACATCATGTAAAATGCTAATTAATAAAATACCACGACTAGCTACACACCGCAACGTTAAAGATATGGGGGCATTATTTCGCAAGGATAGGGGAGTGGGGGATTGGAAGAGTGGGAAGAAATTTGAAATGAGCAGAGCACCATTTCCGGAAAAGGTTTTTTAAATTTTCTTGGGCAATAAAACACAAAAATGTCTTCCTTTCTCTCATCCAGGGACGTTTCACCTTCCCCTCATGATTTGGACTATGGGTAACATTTTTGGGAACCTAATTTGCATTCATGCAGCAAGAAAAACCACTTAGAATCTAGACCCTTCAGGATCATCTCGATTTCTATGATTTGTTTCCCCTTCATTATTTCTCCTGTTCGGCGATTTGTTTCCTTTCACGTTTATTATGTCTGTGAATCATTTTTTTATTGAATACGATTTCCCAGAATCCTATTTGTGTTTTGGAATTGAATGACCAGCAAATGTTTTCATTTCTAGTAAACACAACATCTGGTCTGGCTCAGGAAATGCTCAGCAATTCGAAATTGTTGTGTGTGTATGTAATCCTAAGAGTCTGCTACATTTTGTTGATCCCAAAACCTGGAAATTGTTGTGTATGACTCTGATGTTTTGGTCTAAACTATATGAAATATTAGGAGTGGAAGAGACGTAGAATGTACTTGATAAACCTGGTGTGGAACCTCACAATAAGATAAGAGTGGTCGGTGAACCTGCTCTGCACATCCTGAAGAGCACTGGAAGGGAAGGTGTAGCTTGAGGGACTGTGGAGCAGAGAAGGGGACACTCCTTGTGTTGGGTGTGAATACCATGTGGTTTCCAGGCCAGATAGATATTTTGAAGGTGTCCTTACCTCTGTGGATGAGCTCACTAGCTTAGCAGTTCTTCCTGTCCACTACCTTAGAAGCCTGACAAACCCAACCTGAAGGATGGCTTGGATGATATCCTAATAAACCCATCTATAATTAGCTTGGATGTGTCTTGTTTTGTTTTTCCTTGTGTGAAATCCTTGGATGGTTATTTATGTGAATGTTTGCTTGGTTATTTAGCCTAATAAACCCAGCAGTGTATTTATGTGAGTGTTGGCTTGGCTGTTGGCCTGATAAACCCAACAGTATATTACCCTATTGGTGTAAGCCTAATAAACCCAACTGGAAGGATGGCTTGGTTGGTAGCCTAATAAACCCATATGTTGGCTTGGTTGTGACTAATATAAAACTTTGTCTATGTGCCTGTGTAATTCTGTGAAAACCAATTGTGTGTTGGCTTGACTGTGGATGTATGATTTGGGCTATGTGTGAGCTTGTGTTTTTTCCCTAGATCCCTGTGGAATCATGCCCAGCTTGGGGGTGGTAGTGTTGTTGAGAGATTGATGAGCACACTGGCATACAACTGGGTGGAATGTTGCAGCGACGTAACTAGTTGTGGGCCAACTTCTTTTCAAGATAAGTATTCTTGTGTATTTTGTCCATGCAATTGTATTTGCTTATGAATTATTATGAACATGAAGAATGCTTGAGGGAATGATTTTGTTTCTATTGTACATTAATGAATATGTGTATAATCTTATGGATGATTGATTCCACTATATAATTGTATGTTTTATACTTCTGTACATGTTGTTAATCCAATGCATGTGCATTTCCTTATGATCATGGGGCCATTTTTCTAGTTTGACAGTTAGTGTGATGGTCACATCCTCTCCATCGTAGGTATGAAGGGTGGGGACATGACAACTACATGCAGAACATGTGATCTCTTTGCAGGATGAGCAATCCCTATCACTTTAGGACATGAGTGCAAGGATGATGCAATCCTCCATCAACCTACTACCCCTTAACGAGGACGTTCCATAATATAGACCAGCTGAATTGTCTACAACTAAATGTTGATCTCGTTCACATGTGAAAGCAAGACCTGATGTTCATAAGGACTCATCATAGATCATCCTCAACACTAGTGCTAGGACCACTCCCAAACGAGTGTTATTCTATGGCGTACATGAGGAATCATCGTAGAGAATCCTTAGCATTAAAGTTGGGGCCACTCTTAAGTGAGTGTTATTCTACAGTACACTCTCCATGCAAGAGTAACATATGCCACTGCAGATATGGTTTCTGTAAGGACTCATCGTAGGACATCCTCAGCACTATATCTAGGACCACTCCATGCGAGTGTTATACCACGGCATTTGCAAGGACTCATCATAGAGCATCCTACTAAAGTTCGGACCACGCCCAAGCATGTGTTATTCTATGGTACACTCTTCATGTGAGAGTAACATTTTCTACTGTGGATCTAATGTCCGTGAGGACTCATCGTAGATAATCCTTAGCATTAAGGTTAGGACCACTCGTAAGCGAATGTTAATCTACGGCATCTACATATGAATGTAGCTATAATATCCATGAGAGAGTAATGTCTAAAGGACCATCCTTCGCCAATAAGGACCACTCTTAGGAGCAAAGTGTTATTTTTCCACAAGACCATCCTCAATAGAGGATCACTATCATTAATGACAGCCTCATTATTGCTCCCCCTTTCCAAGGAGGATTTGTATTATCAACCTGTTGCCCCATTGTTCGAGGAGGGTTCATATCTTCGACTTGTTCTTCCTTTCTGAGGAGAGTCCATATCTTTGACTTGTTCCTCCTTTTCGAAGAAAGTCTGTATCTTTGACTTGTTCTTCCTTTCTGAAGAGAGTCTATATCTTCGACCTGTTTCTTCTTTTTTAGGAGAGTCCATATATTCAACTTGTTCCTCCTTTTCAAGAAGGGTCCATATCATCATTATTCCTCCTTGTGAGGAAATTCTTTTTGGACTATGCCAATATTATCACAGAAGTATTCAAACTTCACCTGAGATAGAGTCTTGGTTAGCACATCAACAACTTGCTCATTGGTACCCACATACTGGAGTTTTATACCTCCCTTTCGTACCATATCTCTTATATAAAATTATTGGATTTCTATGTGCTTTGATTTATCATGGAACACTGGATTCTCTATCATCTTTACATAGCTCTGGTTGTCACATAGAATTACCGTGGTGTCTAACTCCATGTCAAATACTCCTGACGTCATTTTTCGAATCCATATCGCTTCACAACTAGCAGAGCAAGCTATCGTGTATTTTTATTTAGCCATGATGAGAGAAACATTGTACTATTTCTTACTAAACCATGAGATCGTGGTGGATCCCAGACAGTAACATCCACCTAAGGTGCTATTTCTGTCTATGGCACTTCCTTCCCAATATGAATTTGTATATCCATACAATATGTAGTCATGATCACTAACATAGTATAGTATGAAATATATTGTACCTTTTAGGTACCTCATCACATGCATTGCAGCTATTAGGTGAATCCATCTAGGTTTAACTAGAAACTAACTTAAGGTGTTCACAACAAAGCATATATATGGCCTTTTATTCTTCAGATACTACAATGACCCAATAATATGTTTGTACTTAGTCATGTATACTAAATATGATGATTCATTAGATAACAACTTCAAGTTTGTGTCCATGGGTGTGGCCATGGATTCACAATCCAACACATCAAATATTTTCAATATTTCCACTGCATACTTTCCCTAACCTTCATGCAAAGGTTAGGGCCAGCTTTACTCTTAGTAAAACCCAAACTTGTCGAAAAGCTATCAATTCTTCCATACCAAGCTCTATGAGCTTGCTTCAGTCCATACAGAGCCTTTTTCAACCTACATACATTATTCACTCTATGTTAGAATTCAAATCCTTGTGGTCATTTGATGCAAACTTCTTCCTCAATCATACCATTCATGAAGGTTTTCTTTACATCCATTTGGTGTAGATCCCACTTCATCATGGAAGCAAGAGCCATGATGGTTCTAATGTAAGTGTACCTTGCTACTAGAGAAAAAGTCTCTTCATAATCAATCACGTCTTTATGAGATAATCCTCTTGCCACAAATCTTTCCTTGTACTTTTCAATACTTCCATTAGCTACATGTTTTATCTTGTAGATCCACTTCGAATATACCACACTCTTGTTTTCTGGTTTGAGTACTATATCCCAAACATCATTCTTCATTATTGATTGGTATTCTTCCGTCATTGCTTCCACCCACTCTTTCTTCTGTGCATCTTCCTCATAGTTGGTATGTTCTTGATCTAAAAGGTCACACATCAAAGATACATAACTGGAGTATGGATTTGATCTCTTGCTTGTTCTTGTGGAACCTTCCAGAGTTCCATAATTCTCTACTTTTTGTATGATTTATCTTAGCTAAGCAGGTTTTCTCTTTCTAGAGATATCCATAGTAGGGGGTTCATAAGGTTCTAGAATGTCATGATCTTTTGATGCTACTATTTCAGGAGAGGATTCAACTTCTTCCTTTCTGGGAGGTACATCCTCTTCATGTAATTCTTCAAGCTTACATCTTTTGGATTTCTTAAGAGCAATTTCTTCATCAAATGTCACATCCCTACTAATATGTATATGATGGAATCCTGAAATGTATATCCTGAAGGATTTGGATACTTTACAGTATCCAACAAATATTCCCTTCTTTATAGAAGGATCCAACTTGGTTCTCTTCTCTTTCGGAATATGCACATATACTAGACAACCAAATATATTAAGATGCCTCACTTCAGGTTTCTTTCATGTATACATTTCTTCGGGAGTCTTGAATCCAAGAGCACTATGAGATAATCTATTTTGCACATATATAGTTGTTCTTGATACTTCATCCCACAAGTGCATGGGGAGATCTTGTTCATGAATAATAGTTTTCACTCCTTCCACAATGGTTCTATTATTTCTTTCTGTAACACCATTTTGTTGGGGATTATAGGGATTGGTTAGTTCCCTCTTGATTCCAGTTCTTTGCAGAATGCTTCAAATTATTTTGAAGTGTATTCTCCACCATTATCTGATCTTAGTTTCTTGATTCTTCTTTCTGAATGGCTCTCTATCAAGGATTTTAATTTCTCGAACACTTCACTCTTGGTATTCAAGAAGTATATCCATGTATTTATTGAATAGTCTTTAATAAAGGTTACATAGTATTCATATCCACTTAAGGATGTAGATGGAATAGGACCACATACATCAGAATGAATCAATTCCAACGTAGCTTTGGTATTTGTTTCACTTTTAGGAAATAGATTCTTGATGTTCTTTCCTCTTGCACATCCTTTGCAAGTTCCTACCACTTTTCTCACACGGGATAATGCTTTGTAGTTTATGTGAGCAAGTCTTCTCTGGATGTCCCTTGAGTTTGTACATTCCTCCTTCTTCTTCACCAATAACCAAAACATCTTCAATTGTCTTTCCTTTGGACCACATGAGTACTTGTCCATCTATAAAAGAAACTCTATATCCTTTCTTATTTGGTGTTGATATGGAAAGTATATTCTTTTTCAAAGCTGGTACATATAGTACTTCCTTCATTTTCATGGAGGTTCCATAGTCAAGCTTATATCTTGATTCACCAATTCCTTTCATGGGAAATTGACAGTCATCCCCTAGAGATACCTTCTGAGGAGAGTACTTTTCTTCAAGTTTTGACAAAGTTTGCTTCTTCCCTGTCATGTTCTTTGAGGCACCACTATCAATAAGCCATGTGTCTTCTCTAGGTGTTATAGACCCAGAGAGTGCAGAGAATAGTACATATTACTCTATATATTCTTCTTTTGCTTGTCTCTTTCTAGGTATTTCTTCTTCTTCTTCATCCTCATCTTCAACTAGATTATAATGATGTCTTTTGTTGGTGTTCTTCTTCAATGGACACTCTCTAGCAATGTGTCTTATCTTATGGCAGTTGTAACATTGATGTTTGGAGTAGTTTCTCTTCTTCTGAAACTTCTTTGGAGGTTTATGTTTCTTGTGACTATCCTTCTTGAAGTTTGATTATTTTCTTCTCTTGTTATGGGTAGCTGGAGCTTGATCATATTCCCTAAGCAAAGCTTTTATGTTAGCTACTCTAGCCACCTCTTGGATGTAGTCTTCCCATACAATGTCAAACTTCATACTTTTTTTCTAGCACACATAGTCTGTATGAATTATTCCCAAGGTCTAATGAGACCATTGAGAGCAGTCATGACTAGTTCATATTCATCAAGGGATTTTCCAATATCATCTAGTTGTTCTTTGAACTGGGAGACCCTCGTAAAGTAATATTGAATTTATTCTCCTTTACTCATCTTGGTGTTCTTCAGTTGAGCTCTCAAATTCATGTTTATGTTCGTGTTCCTACCTTAATACATTATGGAGAGGGCATCATACATTTTATTTGGTGTCTCTTTATATGACACTTGATGGATCAAGTGATCTTTGATAGAATCAGCAATGATCCTCATTTCCTTGATTAGGTCCTTCTGATGCTTCTCCTTAGCTTGATCTTCTTCTGGTTCTGGGACTTCAACCTTGATATACTTATCAACATCATTCTATTTGATAATGATACAAAACCTATACTTCCATGCTCAAAAATTTTCAATGCCTTCCATCTTATCCTCAAGATTAGTGTTTGGGGCCATCCTATCCAGTAGGTCACTAAAAATTAAAATTTCTCAAAATGAAAAGATGAACTTATCGGGAGATGTGCTTGGATGAGGCGAGTTGGTTGGTCCACTTGGTTTCTAGAGATCCCAAATATTCACCCTTCAAATCTTACTTTTGAGGTTCCAAATTCTGCAGAATACCTGGTTCTGTTTTTCTGAAGTTTTCTAGTGCAGGGCCAAACTAGGGTTTTTATTTCCCGGAGACTCAACCACCCAAAAAAATTGATCTTAGGATCAATATATGCTCCAGAGAGGTGCAAATTTCTATGCAAGCAGATCTTCAAAATTCCAACTTTTGCAGAAACCCTAATTTCTTCCAGAGGGAGAGGAGAGAGAGTTTCACCTTGTTAAAGTTGTCCTATTCAAGCTAGCTCCGATACCATGTTAATATTTCATATGCTATAATAGATATCTTTAGTGTTTAATCCAACTTTAAAACTGTAGCATATGAAGAATCACTAAAAGAAACACAATCACAAGAGAGACATAGATTTATCCTAGGAAACCCTCAAGGGGAAGAAAACCCAGGAAAAATTCCTCTGTATAAGTGTTATCAAGAATATTGCACCTTCTACGGACATAAGTTGTTCCTCTGGTTTGAATGGTTCAGATCCAAAACAAATGAGTGAACGACAAAGGATGAAGACCTTCCCTGAATGCTGTAGACACCTAGAATACTGCTTCGATCATGAACCTGTGTACCTGCAAACATGTCAAAGATATAAGAACATCAAAGCTACCAGAAAATCATCTACATATCCATACTAGTGACTAAGGAATCTAATAACATATACATGTGCAATGAAAACAATAGATATGTGGGACGGAAATCATCTTTGCATTAAGAATGAGTGAAGAAGCTTACAGTCGTTTCCTTAGTGTTGAAAAGCTCCTCCACAAGACAAACACTTCATCCCCATAAGATCCAACTTGCTCTCTATGCTCTCCAATGATTTGGACTAGGTAGTCAATTCACCAGCATAACAATACCATTCAGTTCTCTCCCTCAACTATGGATATGAGATTATATATATAAGGCTCAATGGATAGGGATAGTTGAAAGAATTGTGGGTGAGGTGGCTCCAAGATCCTACCAAGGGGGATCTCGAGCTCAAACTAACCCATATTGATAGGGATCAAGGATGACACGAGGTTCATGATCTATAAGCCTCAATAAAATTCTCTTTTTCCCATTTTACCCAGGGTACCACTTTTGTTCCCTTATGACAAAGCGGTTTAGGTGAGAACCGCTTTAAGAACAAAGTCTATAGGCAATGGCACCACTTCTCTATAACAAGACACAGGCAGTGCTGAAGAAGGTACCGCTCATTAGCCAAAGGGTAAGCACGGTGCTAGGTTTTTTCAAGTAGAATTGACAAACAGAGCAAGTTTCCACTCCAAGTTTTGGGATTAAGGGAAAACATAGAAGTTAAGGATCTCATCACATGATGGTGACAGGATTTAGGTATAACAGAATGCCCCCCCAAAGCATGAGGCTTAGAGGGATATGATAAGCAAGATCTTTGAGAGAACAAGCTGTCACTACGAGGTGAGAATCTCAGCTCGGTTGAAGAATGTCGTCAAGTAGGCATATTTAGTACATGAATACTTTTGATTCATAGACAAATGTAACCAACTCATGGATGCAGACCAATACAAGGAAGATCCATGAGAAGAATAAACAAGCATGGCTACTAGAATATAGCATAGATCCATGTGATAGAGGACATAAACTTGGACATAGGTACCAGACATACAACGTACATCTATGTCATAAGGACGCAAATTTGAGCATAGCCATGACCATACAAATGTGGATCCATGTTAGATATACAAAACTCCATTGCAACATGGGGAGAGCAATGAGCACTAAAAAAATACCCAAGGTCTTCATCTCGTCTTCCACAAAGTATGATTCTATCCATGTGATTACAATGTTCTAAAGTCGAACATGGTAGAAACCACTTGATTACCGGCCAATGATGTGAACCGTTAACAAGTGCGAGGGAGATAACCATTGATGTCAATGATTCCCAAGGTACCCTAGTACAATCTATTGAGCGCAAATATATGTCTTGATGTCAAACACCCAGTCGATTCCATCCATCAAAGGTCAATGATGTGAACCTATGTCGAGGGCGAGAGAATCTATCATTGAGGCATAGAGATCTAAAGGTAGTAAATTTGTTTCTAAGACTATTTCCCGGATGATGAGCTGATGTCGACGGGAATAGTCTCGTCGAAGGAGGGCCATGATGAGTCCCAGATCGACAACACAAAACTTGGAATAAATTTCTGGAATGATGTGAATAAGTTAACCATAAGACTGACTCAAAAGTACTGACATAGAGACTGTTTTGACTGCAGAGGTAAAAATTCTTCAACTTCCTTTTGAAAATTGGGCGGCACGACAAAAGACTTGATAGCATGACTAGACCAGACAAACTCACAGTGCGACAGTGGACAATGCATTCTTTTAAAACACTCAAAGGAGTGACATGACTCATGAAAGTGGATTATCATGGAGATTAGCTGAAATCCCAATTGACTGAAATGATATGCAGACAAATGCCATGTTCAAAGGTAACGACAAACTACTACCATTTATTTGCAAAATTATCCCTTTCCCATTTTCCCCATCATGGTTAATGAGTGCCTCTTTTCGGTTTTATGAGTTCAAAGAGGGTAACAAACACTCGGTATAGCTAGTCCGAAGACAAGTCCAAACTGATATTTTTTACGAACCTGAGAGAGGAGGGGTTCGTTCCCAAAAAAGGGTCTCTGAATGCTTAATTTAACGAGTCCAATCAAAGTTAACTCAGTATCATTCATGTTTAGAGAGTTTGAACAACCACAGAAGAAGACTCCATAAGGTCCTTTTTCGTAAAAATAGTTCACCTAAACCAAAAAAGAGATAACCTACCATCAGATGAATGACTCTTGAAGTGTTTTAACGAGCGTGAAGAAGACAAGATCACTCGACAATCTTTTCGTATTTAAGGAGCCCGAAAAGAGTTTAAAGAAGACTCCACTAGATCGCTTTTAATGATGAGATATTTTACGAGTCTGAAAAGTATGAGAAAAGGACTCGAACCTTTGATTCTAAGTTTCGAGAACGTGACCAAAGTGTCGCAATAAATGCTCAAAAGACTTTTTCTGTTTTATGGTAGTACAAAAAAGTCAAAAACGAACTCCCAAAACTTTATGGCTACCGCTCTTCTATCCTGCAATGACTTAAAAAACAATTGTTAAATTCTCCAATAACTGAAATTAAAGGATTACAACTGATAGATTTTGAGTAATAAATTATTTTTAAAACAAAACTGTAACATGTCAAACCCTAAAATGTATATAAAAAGTTATGTAAATAGTAAAAAATCAAAACATTTTACCATTTACCCATAGTGGAGATATTTTGGGGCATTTTCTTGGCCATATTATCAGTCGCTAATATTGGGAGCATCTACCGTCGAATTCACACACCATCAGTTCCAGGTAATAGCTTAGACCCTACTCTTTCATTACATGCTTTCAATTTTGAATTTTGGTGGTTTTTTGGGCTTATTAGGCGAGCCCTAAAACCATGGAAGTGGGCACCGCTCTTATCCCTTGGGAGATAAGCGGTACCCCACTAGAACCATGTCGTAAAAACTGCGCACAGGCGATGCCACCACCTGTCCTCAATGGGACACAGGTGGTGCCGGTTGTGGGTAAAAAAAATAAAAAAGCATGCACAAGAAAAACTAGCTCATTTTTCCTGATTTGAATGATTAGGAATGCTTCTAATTGGTCTTTTGATGGTTTTTGACACGTTATCATTGATAAAAAATGGTCATCTCGAAAGAGAGGCAACATGACAACGATGATGCATTTCTCGAATGAAACGTGGGTTGTATAGCCGCTTTGAGAGACTGTGGACTCTTAAAGTTTTTTCCGTACACCTAGCATGGTATCACATGAGCAACTATTAGAACATATACTCCGGATGTGGAATCCAGAGCAACAATATTTCAAGGTTTGTGCTCACATATTAACAATTGAAGTAGAGGACATCTACTCCCTGACAGGGGTATCGAGATGGGGTTCTCCCATCTCTTTGACTGGTTCCCGTGGAGGGAACATTACTACTCAGGAGTTGATAGACCGTCATTGCATTCCTGGGACCAGGACATCGAGGAAGAAAATTCCCATAAAAGAAGTGGTGGATGGCCCTCTATAGACAGTATTGTTTACCATGCAAAGAGTGGTGGGAAGCCAAGGGGTACACTAGACATATAGAGTGCATATGCTCTATGCCATAGAGGCCATGGCACCCACAGTTTTCAACTGGGTGGAAGTTCTACTTTCGATCTTCAAGGATCAGCTGACCAAGTGTCGGCAGGGGGAGCTGAAGCAATTTGGTTTCAGTTCCATTCTATCTTGTTTCTTTTTCAATATGGTTCCACAAATGATACCCCATGTGATCTTTACAGATTTGAGGGCATGGGACCCTCGCATGCAGAGGTGGGTCCGGATTATGGCCTGTACTAGAGCGGGTAGAGTCAAGGTAAAGTTTGTTGACCTGTTATTTCGATGGTTGAGAGATCAGCTCCTCATGGTGGAGGACTATGCATATACAGGCACTAACTTCAATGGTAACCCTGACCTACTGCTCCCACCTGGTGGATAGTGGGGTGATATCGGTAAGAAACAAAAAACCCAAAAATGGAAATAGTGTTTTTATGTTTTTATGTTTTATATTTTTTATGTTTAGTAACGACACTTGAAATTTTTCATGCAGACATCGGAGCAGCACGACCTGGGGAAGCCCCCCCATTAGACCGGTGAGCCGGAGCCTGTTTTGTACCACAAGGTGATGATGTGATAGGGGAGTTATAGGAGAACCTGGAGAGGTTGACTCTAGACATCCCGGATGCCTCGATCGATGACCTCCCACTGAGGTACCAGAGGCCTACTATGGGAATACTGGGTTGTTTCAGCAAACTGCTACATAGAGTGGCCTGGGTAGTGATGTGTTACCATGAGCATCATTAGATGATGAGTGCATGATGTATTCATTGAAATCTGATAGATAGCTTCAGGACTTTTGTATGATGATTTTTTACTTGAAATCCTACGTGCTTCAAATGAGGTCTCATGACCTATTTTTTGTAAAACATGTTCATATATATATATATACATACTTCTATTTGGTGTTTATACATCTCAAATGGTGAATGTGTTTTATGTGAGTTTTATGTGTCTTTTATAGTTTATTTACAATGAAACCTGTTTGATTTTCATTTCATGAATGGGCAATATGCCAGTCTAGGATTTAATTTTCCAATGAGTCGGCAACTGCATTATGTTCCCTAGGGATATGCCTATAGGTGATAGTTTCAAATGACCTTTATAATAAACATACCCTTTGAAAGATATGGAGAAGCACAGGATTCCTAATGGTATAGACATGGTTTAGATGGCAAACCACAAGTTGCGAGTCCATCAAGACTACCAAGTTGCGAACATCTTAGGAGGCAGCTTCAATCAAAAGACCTATGACTACTCAATACTCAAAAATATTGTTGGTAGCGGGACCAATACAAACCACTCCTAAACTGACCAAATCGTAAGTTGGGGAATAGAGAACCCAAGTAGTTGAGGCAAGATTCAAGGTGTGGCGGCAAGCACCATCATCGAAGCCGTTGAAAGCCATCTGCTCTGCACGACCAAAACATGGTATAAACAGATATGGACACTAAACTCAAAACCATATTGAAAATACTTAAGCACATTGAAAGTCAAGTAATATACATATATACAAGATACTATCCAAGAGAGATCTAGCCATAGTATCTCTTCAGGTATAACCCATTACGAGGTTGTCCTAAGGGGATTCCATCATATTCCATGAGCTCATAGGCCCCTTTCTCTAAAACTTTGGAAATAATGAAAGGACCGTACCACATGGATTCAAACTTTCATTTCCCTAGTTTGTCATATCTCTGATCATAAGTCAAAAATAGGTCACCCTCATTAAAGGCACGATGTTGGACAGACTTGTCATACTGCGCCTTGACGTGTTTCTTGTGTGCCTCATTAGCTAAGGCAGCATCTCTTCTAGTTTCGTCAAGTTTATTCAAGTATAGAAATCTCTCTTCCTCTGCAGAAGTGTCTGGGAGAAGTTTGGAGGCAAGTTTTAAGGATGGAATTCGACATAGAATCAACAAGACAGCTTCTAGTCCATAGACAAGTTGGAAAGGTGTGAAACCAGTAGTTGTTTTCATAGAAGTCCTGTAAGCCCAAAGAGTGGAGAAAAGGATATGGTGCCAGTTGGATTTATGGTCTCCAACCATCCGATGAAGCATCGTTTTCAAAACTTTGCTAATGGCCTCAACCTGACCATTAGCTTGTGGATAATAAAGCGTAGAGTTTTCATGATGAAACCCTAGCTTGGCACTTAGGTCCTCCATCATTTGATTACAGAAATGCAATCCATGATCAATAACTATGGACTGCAGGACTCCGAATCTCACTATCACATGATTGAAAAAGAAGAGAGCGGCAGTCTTACCGTCCTCTACATATGTAGGCATGGCCTTAGCCCATTTTGTAAAATAGTCAATGGCTACGATGATGTAACCATGCCCCCCCACTGAGGTAGGCTTAAAATGCATATAATCAATCCCCCATTTGGTGAAAGGGCCAACAGCAATGATGGGGTGTAACAGAGTAGGATGAGTGTGCTTTTTCGAATAAAAATGTTGACATGGTGGGAATTTCTTAACAGCCTCGTGACAATCTTTAAATACTGAAGGCCAGAAGTAGCTAGCGCGAAGGATTTTCTGGGCTGTATCCATCCCAGATAAATGACCGCCACATGCTCCAGAGTGGCAATCATTCAAAACTTGTTTATCTTCCTCGTGGGTAAGGCAACGCTGGAGAACGGAATCGATCCCAGATCTATACAAAGTGTCATTCAAGATGAGGTAGTATTTTGCGTGGTGACAGATACGACGGTGATCATCACAGGATAGAGTGGGCTGAAACCTTTGTGTCTGGAGATAAATGAGCAAATATCCATACCATGGGTCAGTAGTGCTTATCAATAATAGGAATTCATCTGGGAATGAATCACTGGGCTCAGATTCCGTTGAAGCACAGGGAAGATCACACATGAGCTCGGCAAAGACAAAGGATTTCTTTGATGTGGCTTTGGAAAAGTCTAGATCAAAATCTTGTAGCATGACTATCCATTGGGATTACTTGCCCCCAAGCACCTGATGAGTCAGGATGTAATACATAGGGTTATTGTCTGCCAATACGGTGGTTGTGCAGAGCAAAATGTAGTGACAAAATTTTTGAACAGCAATGACTGTGGCCAATGCTAATTTCTCCGTGCCTGAATATCGAGTTTCAGAATCCATGAGATTCTTACTAGCATAGTAGATCATGTGCTCCTGACCGTCGGGATTCTCCTGCACCAAAACCATAGCGATGGTAGTAGTGGAGGCAGCAATGTATAGGAGAAAATCCTTTGAATAATATGGGGGGTGTATCACGGGTGAATGAGTTAGAGCATGTTTGAGATTATCAAACGTGCATTGGGATTGGTCATCCCAAAATAATGGAGTGTCCTTCTTAAGGAGACGCATATAACCGTGTGTTTTCTTTGCAAAATTGCACATGAAACGGCAGAGGAATTCTACCTTCCCTTGCAAACTTTGGAGTTCTAGAAGGTTGGTTGGGGCTAGTAGAGCTAAAATAGTGGAAATTTTCAATGGATCTATGCAGATTCCATCCTTAGAAACCAAAAAACCTAATAGGCATCCCGTCTCAACGTAGAAAACACATTTATGGGGATTGAGCCGTATGTTATAATGACGACATCTCAGGAAAATGTCTCTAAGATGACCTGGGTGGTCCTCCCATCGCTGTGAATGAGAAAGGAGGTCGTCAAGGTATGGTTCAACAATATGTTTTATATCGTGAAACACATAGGACATAGCGCACTGGAAAGTGGCTCCAGCGTTTTTCAGGCCAAATGGTAACTTCCTATATGCAAAGGTTCCCCATGGGAAAATGAATGATGTATTGTGCTGATCGGTGGGTAAAACCTCAATCTAATTATAACCCGAAAAGCCATCCATAAATGAGAAGATGACACTTTCGGCACAGTTGTGGATAATCTGGTCGATATGCGGAGTGGGAAAGACATATTTGGGACAAGCTTTGTTCAAATCTCTGAAATCGATGCATACTCTAATGGTTATGTGCTTTTTATTGATAGGTATGATGTTCGATACCCATTTTTTCAGTGGTGCGGGATAAATAAACCTTGCTTTTATGAGTTTCTCTATTTCAGCTTTGATAGCTGTGGCTTTCCGTGGATGGACTTGCCTTAGTTTTTTCCTGACAGGTTTTGCAGTGGGATAGGTTTTTATTTCATGGACCATAATGGATGGGTCTATCCATGGCAATTCTTCATAAGACCAGGCAAAAATATTGCAGAATTATTTGAAAAGTGCCCTGTCTGCTTCAGATTCTTCTATTGAGCATTTCTACCCAACATGAACATGCTCAAGGGTACCAGGCTTGGCTGATATGTCAATTGGTTTTGTTTGAGTAATGTTGCATAGGTTTCCTTCAGAATCTGTGTCTTGCAACAATATAGGAGTTTGAGGTGTGTTGACAATATCAGTGAAAAAAGGGATGCAAAATCATGGTCTACCGAACTGGTGTTGGGGAGGAACGAGGATCTATGATGGTGATCTTCTCATATAGGCTCATTCGTACTCATGATCTCCATAATGGACTCATCAGAAGGAAAATTCTTGCAGAGATAATCCAAAATAGGAAGAGAGGGTTCTAACCAGTAGGGAAGGTGGTAAGGGTTCGAAGCCATCAGATGAAGCTCATCAGTGTGGTCATCGAAAAGGGTTTGAATAACATTGTATATTTCTTCATGTGGACTCAACAATTTGTTTTCTCTTTGGATCATAATCAAATGACGAAATCATATTTACTGTAACCGTGTCTATGTTAGGAGGAGCTGATGGAAAAAGCCCCATAAGGGACGAATCCTTCAACATGCCTACCCAAATCAAATGGTAAGGAGGAGGGGACTGGCCTAACATAGGGATGTTATTAGCCATAGAGGTAGCAACATCTGGCGTACAGAAATCGAGCTGGTCAATGGTGACAATTCTCCCTAGATGCAAAAATTGGACAGTTCAAAATACCATCAAAGCAACAGCAGTCATGGCATAAAACCAATTTCTTCCTAGAAGGAGGTTGTAATCTAACGGGGCATCTACTACTACTTCCACTTGAATAGAAACAACTTTTCCCCCAAGCTTGAATGAAAGGAATGGTATGAGACCATGGGACTGGAAAATTTTCCATCAAGGGCTTTTAGAGTCATAGGTGACATTACAAGCTTATGAGAGCCAATATATTTCCAACAAGACAGGGACAAAACCGAAGTTAAAGCTCTTTCCTCTAAGATAGTTCTAAAGACCTTATTTCTGACTACTTTCGTTATGATTTGGAAAGCAAGTTTGTGAGGTATTCTAGGCTTATAGTTCTTGACATTGAAATAGATCAAATTAGTATTTTCTGGGTCTAAAGATCCTAATGTAGTTAACAATTTTTTGCGTTGTGTAGCACAACTTTGGAGTACTTCCAAGGTAGACATTGCACATGGTTCCTGAGCAAGATCTTCAACTACATTATAAAATTGAGCAGCTCAGGCATTATGGTTTAAAACAGCTTTCCTAATAGTACTCTTGGGTGGATGCAAAACCATGTCAAGATTAGGTTTCTCGATGGTTAGGGGAACACTAGACGAGGACTCGGGAGAACCAGTAGAGGGATCTTTTCTTGAAGAAGAATTGTCTTCCTTCTTGTCTGCAGGTTTGTCGTAACTCTAACTTTGAGTTTGAAAACTAATAGTATATGAGGACATCATGCGAATTTCCTCTAAAGAACTAGAGTTTCCCTGATTAGACATGTGGTCTATCAGTTGTTGTTGAGAGAGAAAAGGATCAATGAGAACTGTGGGTGCAGGATTAGTTTTCAAGAATTGGGTGATTTCGTCATGACAAGGACACTCTTTCATGAAATGTTCACCTCCACATAGAAGACATGGATATTTCACTTTTTCTTTTCCCTTTATCGTTCTCGTTGATGGTTGGTTTTGGATTCTCCTGTTGGTTTCCAGGTTTTTTGTTTTTAGCTTTACCTTTCCTTTTATTGTTGTCGGGCATTTGAATACTCTGAATGGAATTTACCTCAGTGAAAACCTTGGGAGTTGAAGGAGTAGGGGTGGAAGTATGGGGTTGCTTGGCAGGTTTTGCTATCGAGGGGGACTAGAATGAACTAACAATCCCATCAACAGGGGTTTTTGTTGGTGGCTTGGCAGGATCATTACTTGGGCGAGGAGCTTGAGGAGTCAAGTCATACAATGTTCCAGACTGGGAATATACCAAGTCCAGATATTGGGCTCGACTAATGGATTGCTCTTCAACAAAGGCACCACCCATAGCCACATCTCAGGCAATTAGAGGAAACAAAGATTCAGTAAACCAATCAGCTAACAACTGATCTAGGATAGGATCCTTAATAAGTCTTCTCTGCCTTCTCCACTCATATATATGATCAGATATGTGGGTGGAGGTGTTCTTTCATAGATAAGTTAAGAGATCTGTACCCATTTCATAACAGATAGGAAGTTGAAAGTGTGTAAGAAACACAGTTGCCAAGGAGCCAAAATCCACAAATGAATGTTGCGGAAGTTCAATGTACCATTTTGCGACGGTACTAGTCAAAGTTCACTGGAAGATTCTTAAACAAACTGAATCTTCCATAAGGGAGTTCAAATAACACCACAAATAGAATGTAATGACATGGTTTTTCAGATCATCTCCCTATTTTCCATCAAATTTTGGAATGTTTGATGGTAACTTTACCAGAATTTGAGGCCACGAGGGGTTATGTCGAATGGGATCATTAATCAACTTGGACAAATCAGGAAATTCCAAAGTTGCTAGGAAAGGTAACTGACGATTAGATTGTACATACTAGTAATATTGATATGGCATATAAGTACTAGTAGGACCGTAAGTAGACTGATAGACAGGTTGTTGTGATGAAGAACCACAAAAAGATCCACCTGTAGGGGGTTGATTTCTGGGTTCAGGACCGTGAGGACCATCGGAGCCTCCAGGAGGAGGACCACCTGACCCTCTAGGACCCCTAGGAGGTAGACCTCTAGAGCCTCCAAAACCACTAGGAGGAGAGCCACTAGATCCTCTGGGACCATTATGAGGGAAGCCACCAGCCCCCCCAGGACCACTAGGACCATAAGGAGGAAATCAACCAGGACCTCTAGGACCATTAGGCCCCCAAGGTGGAGGACCTCCATAAGGTGTTCCTCCGGAACCCCCCGCAATATGTATAGGTATCCCTCCCATAGATGGCATGTAGGACTAGTTAGGTTGCCCCCATGGTGTGAATGTATTACTAGGATATGGAATTCCTGTAGGATTGGGTTGGTAATTAATGTTTCCTACAGGTACTTGATTTTCTGTGTAACCATACCTCCAAGAGGTTTGATTGGTTACAGGTTGTGCCCCCAAGGGCTGACCTGAACTGGATGGGGGGTTAACCACATTCGTGTGGGTAGGAGGGACATAAAATGTAGATTTCTCTATACTAGAGGTCTGCCCATGACTAGATACAATTCTAGTGACAAATAACGTAGGTCGTGTCGGGGGTTTCCCCTCGGCACTAGAAGGTATTGATGAAACAGGAATTGAATGTTGAGCCCTAGGTGCGGAAGACCTGGGAGGATTTGGAACAAACATAATATGGGAGGTGGTGGGGTTGGTAGTTTAACCTAGATTATGTGGAGTCACAATGCGATCCAGAATAGGTTCGATGGGTCTCATAGAATCAACAAGTGAGCGATATCCCACAGGAAAAAATACGGAATGAGGTGGTGGTGTGCCCAATATGATATCTATTTTCAATTTCTTGTGCACGGAGAATAGCTGCCTGGTATTGTCTACGTTCTTCTTCATTTGGTGAAACTTCTTCAAACGAGTTTAAGCGGGTGCCAAATGAGGCAATGGATTGTCCTATAGAGGTATCCCAAAATGGAGCATTGGGACCATAATATAGACGGGTAGTATCATCAACATGACCTTCTATGGGAGAATGGAATGAAGTATTACCCCGATAAGGTTGTTGGACGAAGGGAGGTGAGTGAGAAGGATATGGATCTCTGCGTTCTGCAACCACATTTTCTCCCACTTGGGAGTTGGTAGTAGCTCCTTAGTCGATAGCTTCCATAGGATTTTCTCTTGAAACGGGAATAAAATCAGGTGGAAAACCCTGCACTCTTCTGGACTGTCTTATTTTAGCCATTTTGTACAGTTCCTATCTAACCTAGGGTCTCAAAACTAGAAAACACACCAAAAATTTCCCTACTCAAGCTATAGGCCAAACAAGCAAACTTAAATGACNACAGTGCCACTCACGATATACCTCAAGGGTATATGCATAGTAATATCCTCGAATGTTGTTTTTGGTGTATGGTTCCAAGCAAGACGGCCAAAGGGATTTTCTCATATAGATAAGGTATCCTAGTGGGGTCTCCAGATATATGCAAGGTACATGAGAGCTCAAATTGGTAGTAGTGTTGTCTAATGCATAACTATTCACAAGGGGCCTTCCTATATACAATCGAGTGCGTGAAGTACATTTCTATATACCTCAAGGGTACGTGAAAGGCTGTTCGATATACTGATGGTACGTGGAAGAACCCTCGAGTCCTGGGATGTAATGCAGATGAGTAACGACAACTCCTACGCTTAATGATGCCTGAACACGTCTCTAGCCTATCACTCAAATTGCTATGTAAATTTTATCCTATAACTACCTTTAATTTTAAAGTGGACGGTTAGGTGAATGCATGGAATTTTGACAGAAAAATTAAAACCATGCAAAATGTAGATGCAAATATTTCACTTTACCATTCGTGGTATGCCTACCTACGGGAGGGAAAGAGAGTATTTTCTTTTCGTTTTGAAAACCAAAAATTCCCAAACAACTACATTAAATAAACCAAAATCAAAGACAAGTAACACATTCCAAACTCATTTTTCTTTTTGAAAGCAATCAAATGGGTAAGAGTCTCTTTTCCTAAAAGAAAAACAACAAGCATTCTACATGCATATGCACTCTATTTTTTCGATTTTTCTTGAAACATAGATAGATCTAACTTAAAAATACACTATTTTTCTTTTGATGAGACAATACTAATGCAAGAGAGACAAAAGAACAAAGAGAACCTGAAATCTTGTGAGGCTAATTAGAGATCCAATTCCCTATGCTCAATAAATGACCTAATCTCAATAATAATAATAAATCTTTTTAAAAGCAAAAAGAAGTCTTCTATGGAAAAAATGAAATTAAGATGCTAAGCAAATGGGTTTTATTTCGGTCTTGATAGAAGATATGAAAAGAGCACTAACTGAAACCTAAGCTTTCAAAAAATTCCTTTCAAAATCACAACCAACAAGCATGAAAGCAAATGAATAATCAACAAGCCTAATCTAGCTTTTGAATTCTTAAATCAAACCAATATTTTAGCATAGAATTTTCAACCATGAGCATTCAGATTCTAACACACAAGCCTGACAGTGTAGGGCTGAAAGCAAACAAACTCAACTTTTTGCAAAAAATGATAAAAATTAGTTTTGGAACAAGGCCTACCTGACACTGCGCTGGAGGGGTCTTGACAGAGCGGTTCTGGACGAGCACCGATTTTGGATAACGTGACTCAAGCGATGGCACCGCTTATGGCTAACAGAGTTCAGGTAGTGGCACCTCTTGTTTCCAATAGCACATGTGCGGTTCTCGGAATAGATCCAAAACGCAAGGAGAACAAGAAATCAAGTTAGAAAATTGATCAAAACAAGGTAAAGATTGTTGATGTATTTGTAACTTTGGAATGTATTCATCTGTATATCTTATGTATTGTACCCCGATGTTTATTCTGGGATGTGCCTGTAATATATTTGAGTCATGTCATGCCCCGATGTTCCTATCGGGAGGTTCTATAATGTAAACAAGTCATGTCAATTCATTGTGGGTAACCCTCCTATTTGTCAAGGGTCAAAGTCCCCACAAGTTGTGGGTCACTAGGGTTATTTAACACTCCTAGAGATGTCGGCTCTAGCAAGTAATTATTAAGTGAGGCCGACATGTTGGAGTGGGTTTCAAGTGAATGAAAGAATATAAATAGAGAGTGATCCTCTCTATTTATCACACACACATTCACTCATTGGGGCGCATGAGTGAGAGAGAGAAGTTGTTGGGACAAGAGAGAGACTGCTGCTGTCAGGAGATCATATTTATGTTTTTGAGTTTTACTTTTGGTGTTGATTCTATCTCTGAGGAAGTTGTGTGGTTTTCTCCTTTTCATTTTTCCCGAGGAAAATTCTTTGTGTCTCTTGTCTCTTGTGTTTTTATTGTTGTGCATGTTATTCTCTCAGTTAAAGATCCTAAGATCATAATGCTAGATTGAATGATAAAAATATGACACGGTATCAGAGCTAACCTGAGAAGAAGACATTGTCAAACTGCAGAAGCTAGGTATTCTTACTTTTTGGGTCTCTCTCCAAAATACATCAGCAAAAGTATGCTAGGCTGACTCTCCATTGAAGGGCGTATCTTTCTGTCGAAGTGGAATTCGATTCCGAGTATTTTCAGTTTTGGTGTGGGAAATTAGGGATTCTTGCAGAAGAGGAATTTTTGAGTGAGCCCAGAATAGGATTTCTCTCCTCATCAAAATAGAATTTTAGAGACCTGGGTCAATATTTTTGGATCGGTGAAACTCCGGGAAAGTCAAACACTAGTTTGACCCCGAGCTCGAAAAACCCTAAAATACTAAAACTGATAATTTTTGTTACATTCGCTATATCTCTATATTGGAAAAGGATCGAGAGCTAGAAATCGTAAAGGCTGAATAAAAAATCTTGTGTTACACTGTGTCCAAAATTCAGCCTCCGATTCGCTATATTCTGGCAGATATCATCCCTCCAAGTTAGGGTGTCAGTCTCTTCTAGAATTCATCCCTAAACAGGACACCTGGGGATAATTTCTATCTCTTGGGCTAAATAAGTCCAAATGTGATTTCTGAAGATGTTCCAAAAAGGGAACGGACTGTACTTTCAGTGGTATAAGATTCAGACCCAGAATATGAAACAGTGATATGTGGAAGTCCATACAACTTTGTTGTTTTGAACAGTCCTGTAACAGGTCACCTTGGTAAAATGATCATAAGTCCCAATTGGGGAAACTAATTTTGATGAAACCTATGGTTCTAGAATAGGGACATGCGAGGTTACCTCAGTGAAAAGTTTCATACATAGAGGAGTAGTAATTTCGGAGATACCATAGAAACAGTAACAGGAATTTCTGCAGAAGAAATTGGAAAACTAGGGCTTCCTATTCTGGAAGCTTCCCTCCACTATTTTCAGAAAAGGAGTACATTGGACAGCTCAACTTGAAGAGATATATTTTTCTATCCAATCAGATCTGAAATATTCCAAGTTTTTAAAATTATGTTTTCTATGACAAACCCTAGATCAGCTAGCTCCGGAACCAGGACGGATACCTCAAATCGGTAAGATCTAATCTTTTCCTATTTGCAATTGACGTTCTCATTTCAAAGCGATCTATCACGTCAACTTGATGATAAGCTTGGTGAAGTTGAAAAATTCCAAGCATGGAATTATTTGATCTCTTTGAAGAAAATGAATTGGACACCTACATAAGAAGAGAGGTTCCATTTCCAGAGGGAGATGAGGCTCAAAGCCTTACACAAGAAGAACTTGGTCAAGGCCAAGAAGGTCATTAATGATTCAATCATGGATCACCTTGTACCACAAGTGTATTCCCTAAAGACACTGAATATGGTTGATTCCTTGACCAAGCTATTTTAAGGGAAGAACATAAATCAGAATATGACTTTGAGAAGACAATTGAAGAATGTGAAGATCCAGAATGCAGAATCACATAACAGATTTGAAGCCGTAAAAGAAGAAGTGAAGAATGCAGAAGTGGTGATATCCACCTTGAATGGCCTCCCAGGATCATGGGATTAATTCATGCAAGGAATGTGTGCCAGAAGGAAGTGATTACTTTCAAGAAGACTCTAGGAAGAAGAAGAAGCTCGACTCATGATAAGAGAAGAGAATATGGGAACAACTGAAGATCAAGCTCTCAACATCCAAAGAAGATCCCTCAAGTGATGAGAAATATGAAGATCTCAACTCTTGAAGAACCTCTTATCCATCTTAGCATTTGGATAAGAAATGATGCTATTATGAATGAAGAAGATGATGAAGCTGAAGGATCAAGAAGGAGTCTACTCACGAAACAAATAAAGATAAGTATTCAATTGTTATTTCATGATATTGTTTTGTTATGCATTTGTTTATATTCAGTTAATGTATTATGCATGATAGAATGTCTACATTAATGAAAGTATACTACTAATATGCATGTGATGGGTAAGTAGCTCATGGTGCTATACAACTCTCCATTTCTACTTATCTAGAATGAAACCTCTTTGCTGACATATTGGATTAGCACAATCTCAATGTTGTCCTGGTAGAGATGGAAGGCATCTAGAAAAGTTTCCATGAGATATGGATGAATGTTGTATTGGATAAATCATTTATGCATAAGAACTTGCCAGTAAGAATATTCCTTATGAAATGTTTCTAACCATACAAATGCATTTGACCTGTAGGAAAGATTGCATACATAATCTCCTACAAGCAAAGAAGGATGAGTTCTGAGGAACAAGTGACGACAGTTCAATATGAAGAATAATATGATGAATACAATGACATCATTGATGTAGAACCTTCAAGCTATGAAGAAGACCAGTTCAAGAAGAATGATGTCTAGGATGTAGTATCGATACGTGAAGGAAATTTTGTAGTTCCATCATGTAGTAGATGGAAACATCGTGGGATACAAGGCAAGATTCGTAGCACGAGGCTTCTCACGAAAAGAAGGCATAAACTATGAAGAGACATTTGCATCCACTGGAAGTGAAGTCACATGATAGGTAGAATCATGTGTGCAAATGAAAGAAGGCCTTGTACGACCTCATAAGACACCCATGGGATAACACATACATGGTGAGCTTGATGAAGATCTGAACCTATGCTACAAGGTTGATAGAGGATGACAAGCTCAGAGATGGGTGCAAGAAGAACTTTTGAAAAAGTTCAAGATAGAGGATCTTGGTATCCAGTGATCCTAGATGGATACATAGAATATTAGTAGCAGAGGAATCTACTTGTCACTCCAGTACAGAATGTTTCAGTGCATAGAGTACGGAAGACAGAGGGAGTATGATGCTTCAGAGGGAGTGACTGCAGAAGATCCTAAGGTTTGACATGGTATGATAGGATGGATAGATTACTGATGAATCTAGAATTTACTAAGAGTAAAGTGGATTCCAACCTTTTCTTCAAGGTTGAAGGTGGAATACCAGTGATGCTCATGTTATGTGTCGATGCACTATTTTCTAATCATGGAGGTGTGGACAAGAGAAGTATGCAGTAGAGATCCTGAATAGGTTCAAGATGATGGACTGCATGTCCACACCTATGGCATCGAACCTGAAGCTATTGAGTGTTTCTTCATCACAGTCAGTTGATGCCATGATGTATCATCAAATGATTTGTTCATTGATGTGTCTGACGGATACGAGACCAGATACTTGCCTTGTTGTGAACACATTGAGACATGTTCACTTGATCGTTGCAAGTATGATACGAATCATAAGATTAACCTAGAAGGTTATATGGATTCGTATTGGATAGGAAGTTCCATTGATAGGAAGAACACTTCGAGGTGCTACTTTAGTATGATAACAAATATCACTATATCAGGGATATGGTGCAGAGAGGAGAAGTGAAGCTCCAGTATGTTGCAATGGATGAATAGATAGCTGATGTGTTGATGAAGCCATTAGCCAGAGTGAAGTTTGAATACTTTAGGGAGAATATTGGTTTTCTCTAAGATTGAGGTTCCCTCCAAAGGGAAGTGATGAGACCTAGAGCCATTCTGACATGGTGAGAGGATTAGGTTCCTTCCATGGTCAGATGTAAGGGCTGAGCCATTTTGTCATGGTTAGAGGATTTGGTTCCTTCCATGACAGATGTGAGTGCTGAGCCATTCTGATGTGACTGTAGGATTGGTTCCTACATGATCATATAAGTGTTGAATGCCATTCTTGTAATGGAGGCACCTGGTCAATTACTAGGAATACTCAGTCTAGGACTGAGAGCCATTCTGATGAGTAGGTCAGATGTAAGGGCTGATCCATTCTATCATGGTGAGAGGATTGGTTCCTTCCATGTCAGATATGAGTGCTGAGCCATTCTTATGTGACTGTAGGATTGGTTCTTACATGATCAGATATAAGGGTTGTTGCCATTCTTGGAATGGAGTTGTCTAGTCAGTTACCAGGAATACTTGGTCTATGACTAAGGGCCTTTCTGATACGACTGTAAGATGTAGTCTTACATGATCAAATGTGAGTGCATGGCCATTCTGATGTGATTGAGGGATTGGTTCCCACTTGATCAGATATAAGGGTTGGCTCTGTGAAGACACATCTAGTATGAAAAAGGACTAGCTTTGTGTAGATCCCACATCTAGTATGAAAAAGGACTAGCTCTTTGAAGACTCATCTAGTATGAAAAAGGACTCGCTTTATGTGGATCCCACATCTAGTATGAAAAAGGACTAGCTCTATGAAGACTCATCTAGTATGAAAAAGGACTAGCTCTGTGTAGATCCCACATCTAGTATGAAAAAGGACTAGCTCTATGAAGACTCATCTAGTATGAAAAAGGACTAGCTCTGTGTAGATCCCACATCTAGTATGAAAAAGGACTAGCTCTGTGAAGACACATCTAATATGAAAAAGGACTAGCTCTGTGTAGATCCCACATCTAGTATGAAAAGGGACTAGCTCCGTGAAGACTCATCTAGTATGAAAAACGACTAGCTCTGGGTGGATGCCACATCTAGTATGAAAAAGGACTAGCTCCATGTGATGATACATCCAGTATGAAAAAGGACTGGCTCTGTAGATGTACATCTAGCATGAAAAAGGGCTAGCTCTGTAGAACTTCCTATGACGAGGAGAATGAAGAGATAGCACCCGTGATGATGACCCAGAGATGATCTAGATCGAGTGATGATGATCTAGATCCAGTGATGATGATCCAGCAGTGATGATCAAGATCTAGTGATGATGTCCAGTGGTGATCCAAATCTAGTGATGATGTCCAGTGGTGATCCAGATCGAGTGATGATCCAGATCCAGTAATGATGATCCAGATCGAGTGATGATCCAAATCCGATGATGAAGATGACTTGAAGATGAAGATGACTTGAAGACAAAGATGACTTGATGATGATCCAGATGATATAGAGAAGAAGACTTGTGCTGATATATTGTGTCGAGCGAATACCTTCCTAGTTAAGAGGGAGTGTTGATGTATTTGTAACTTTGGAATGTATTCATCCATACATCTTATGTATTGTACCCCGATGTTTATTCTAGGATGTGTCTATAATGTATTTGAGCCATGTCATGCCCTAATGTTCCTATCGGGAGGTTCTATAATGTAAACAAGTCATGTCAAGTCATTGTGGGTAACCCTCCTATTTGTCAAGGGTCAAAGTCCCCACAAGTTGTGGGGCACTAGGGTCATTAAACACTCCTAGAGATGTCGTCTCTAGTAAGTAATTAGTAAGTGAGGACGACATGTTGTAGTGGGTTTCAAGTGAATGAAAGAATAGAAATAGAGAGTGAGCCTCTCTATTTATCACACACACATTCACTCATTGGGGCGCATGAGTGAGAGAGAGAAGTTGTAGGGATAAGAGAGAGATTGTTGCCGTCAGGAGATCATCTTTATGTTTTCGGGTTTTACTTTTGGTGCTAATTCTATCTCTGAGGAAGTTGCGGGGTTTTCTCCTTTATGGTTTCCCTGAGGAAAATTATTTGTGTCTCTTGTCTCTTGTGTTTTTATTGCTGTGCATGTTATTCTCACAGTTAAATATCCTAAGATCATAATGCTAGCTTGAATGATAAAAATCTAACAAAGATTGATGAATTGACAGTAAAAAAGAGCATATAAAGTTGAAATAGTTCAGATTTGAGCAGATCTGAAATCTTCAAACCAAAATCCACTAAGTCAAATGGCAGATCCAACTAAAGAGAGTTGGAGAGGGATCCTAGATTCAGACAAGTGTTCAAGGACTAAGGACGATCAGATCAATTGAAATTTTCTTTGATCCCCAACAGAGTCACCAGATTTGTTATCAGGAATATTGCACCTTCTGCGGACAGAAGTTGTTCCTCTGGTCTGAATGGTTTAGATCCAGAACAAACGAGTGAACAAAAAAGGATGAAGACCGTCCCTGAATGCTGTAGACACCTAGAATACTGCTTCGATTATGAACCTATGTACCTGCAAACATGTCAAACATACAAGCACATCAAAGCTACTAGAAAATCATCTACATATCCATACTAGTGACTAAGGAATCTAATAGCATATGCATGTGAAATCAAAACAACAGATATGTGGGACGGAAATCAAATTTGCATTAAGAATGAGTGAAGAAGGTTACAACCGTTGACTTAGTGTCGACAAGCTCCTCCACAAGACAAACACTTCATCCCCATAAGCTCCAACTTGCTCTCTATGCTCTCCAATGATTTGGACTAGGTAGTCAATTCACCAGCATAACAATACCATTTAGTTCTCTCCGTCAACTATGGATATGAGCTTGTATTTATAAGGCTCAATGGATAGGGATAGTTGAGAGAATTGTGGGTGAGGTGGCTCCAAGATCCTACCAAGGGGGATCTTGAGCTCAAACTAACCCATATTGATAGGGATAAGGGAGAACATGAGGTTCATGATCTAGAAGCCTCGAGAAACTTCTCTTTTTCCCATTTTACCCAAGGTACCGCTTGTGTTCCCTTATGACAGAGTGGTTTAGGTGAGAACCGCTTTAAGAAAAAATCCTATAGGCGGTGGCACCACTTCTCTATAACAGGACACAGGCAGTGCTGAAGAAGGTACTGTTCATCTGCCAAAGGGTAAGCACAGTGCTAGATTTTTTCAACTAGAATTGACAAACAAAGCAAGTTTCCACTCCAAGTTTTGGGATTAAGGGAAAATATATAAGTTCAGGATATCATCACATGATGGTGACAGGATTTAGGTATAACAATAAGATGTATAAGATAAACCCCAAAAACAGGTAATCCTCATCCTTCTAGTATGTGTATCTCTCTATCCTATGTGTTGCACAAGTGAATGTGTCTTTGTTCAAATGAGAAGCACAACCACTCTATTTATACTCTTTTTTTCAACTGACTTTTACCCTAAACGAGTTGACCCCACTAAATTGTCTGGGTCGACTTCACCTAGGAAATCACAAAATAGTATTTTATTATATTCATTAGGGTACTAACGACCCGAATTATAATGGAGGCTTTACCTCATGACTCTTTGATGACCAATTACAGTAGTAACATTCTGACGAAGGAATAATAACATCTCCCTTGGGATACATTAGTAAAATAAATTTATAATATCCCTTGAAGTTACAATACTTAACACTTTTATTAAAAATCTACGCCCTCAATCACATGGTTGAATAATTATATAGTAAAAGAACAAACACTAATATCATCTTCAATATGAAAATTTTAAACCAGTCTATGATGAAGATATGCTTGAAAATCCACCAATCTAGATGTTGAAATTTGAATGAGAGCTAAAAATTTGGAAGTGAGCAATTGTTATGTTTGAACATTCCATGATTTGGCTAGAAGAAGTTTGTGTCTCCTACTAATTAGGTGAACAAATAGGATCACCGTTCTACAATCAATAAACAAGTATGATCATTGAGTGCTCTCTAAATTTGGACACAATCAGGTGTCAAACATCGCATGAATACTTGAATAGTTTGTTGAGGAGACCATTTTACATGCTGGAATTCCCAAATGATAATTTGATTATTTGAAGAGGAGCTCAAATTCCATGTTGAACATCCTTGATTTCATTTTTTCATTAGTTGTTGAGAAAACCACTTGCTTGATTGAATTTATTAATAGTACTATGAATCTAAAAGTATGACTATCATCAATGATATCCCCCCCCATCAGGTGCAAGGTGAGAAGAATGTGGAAGGGATCCAAGATTAAGATTTGGAATCTTCTTCAATATTTTAATTTTGATGCCATGCATCTGTTGATTTTGGATGACCACAAACCATGTTCACTTCATCAATGTGGTGGTTTTGGTTGACCACTAACCATTTTCACCAAGTTTGTTTCTTTAGTGTACTCCTCCCTTGAGATGCAATAGACTACATTTCCTCTTTCATTCTTGTACTCCCCCCCTTAAGGTACAAGGGAGTACCATATTTGACTTCAAAAGACATTTAGAATGGGGCCCCAATCATTCCAAAATTATCACCTAGAATCACTTATTGAAATTTGTTTATTTTGGTAAAATTTCACAATTCAGATGTTGTTATAGCTCAAAATGACACATCTCTTCCTGTGACCACTTTCCCATGATTCTGTCGCATGTCGACACTTCATGAAAGTCACTGAAAAACACCTAACTTGGAGGATCCATATCTTGAGTTGTTTTAAATCCATTTTAACTATTCTCTACACTATTTGAAAGGTATTTAAGTTAGCTAAAACTTTCCAAAAGACACCAAAGTTTGAAAATGCCTAGAAGTACCCTAAAAATGATATTTTTTATGCATACGCGAGTTTCCTTAAGGAAACTTGCATATGGTACGTGACTTGTCTATATAATACTCACGTATACCCTAAAAAAGTGACTATTTGCATTGAAACATGCGTTTCATATGTGAGTATTTATAATGCAACCCGCATGTATCCCCTAAACACATGACTGATATCTCTGCAACCCATGTATTCATGTCAAAAATACGTTTTTCAAAGTTTGGGTAGTTTGGTTAGTTATGCAACAAACTCCTTCAGTTGTAACTACTTTGTCTTCGACCCTATCTCTTCATAAGCATATAAATAGAGGTACGGGGATCCATGAGAGGAGACTTGAATCTTTGCATTGTTATGTTGGAGGAATTGGGACTCTCTTTTCCTACACCTTTTCCCTAGAAGCTTTCTCCTTGTGTTGCAGAGCTTGGAGGCTGAGTTCCTTGGAGAAGAGAAGCAGCAGAACCAGATCAAGGTTTTGTGAAGTGCCCAACTTGAAGAGAAGGTATATTTGTACTTGTTTTCAAGATTAATAAATATGTGATGTCCTTATTCTTCCCAAATTATTGTTCAATGTGTTATTGAATCTTTGTTTATGATCATATGATGATGTTAGTCATATCATTATTTCATGTTTATTTGATTATCATTTCTTTATATGTGGTCATATTGGTTTGAGGAAGGTATAATTCGTTTTGCAGGTCTCTTGGAGAAAGAGGAGCAAGAGGAGAAAGAAGAAGATTGAAGGGCTGCTTGGATCAACATTCGTTTGGCTAAGGTATGAACTATTCCAACCTTTGAATTTTCTTATATATACTTGCAGAACTATATGCATCTCTCTTTCAACCCCAGTACGTTGATGGCCTCTTGAACCCTAGCCATAGGAAACTTTCCTTTACAACAGAAATAGTGACTCCGTTGGGGAGAGCCTTGCATGTTTTGGATTTCTCTATATTTCTTTCATCCTTTTGTAAAGTTTCAAGTCCTCCTTTCCACTTAGGAACACCTTCTAATTCTGATAGTACACTTCCCCTGCCTTCCTAAGGCAGTTTTTGACCTTTTCTGGGATTTTTTCCACCCATACGCGAGTTGCAGACTGAACAGTCACATTTCTGGTTTGTACATGAGAACTGCTATACTATCAACCCATGTATGACATGCAACCTTTTAGTAATACAACCCGCGTGTGCCCCTAAAACAATGTTTTTTCCTCATTTTTGTGGTTTTTTCTGCTGTTGTGGACTCTTTGGTAGGTATTTTGGGGTCCTTTGTAGGTGCATGACTCCAAGGAGTTAGTTTCATCCCCCTTGGTTGTTCTTTATCTATGTGGTAATCCTTTTTATAGCATTATTTTTTCTCTTTGCTCATCCCCCCACCCCCTTCGCTTGGCATGTTTTTTGGCTTATGTTTCTGGTCATCCTATGTCAGTGATCTTTGTCTGAGTTCAGAAGCTTGTTGGTGTGTGTTTCCTTCTTCTTTTGTTGGTTAAATTCACCATGCCAAAATATTTGACTTGTCTCTTATGCAAGTCTTCCTTCCAAGTAGGGTTTATACTGACTTTAGGTCATTCTAGAGTCTGTTTGGTGGTTGGATAGCAGAGTTCCTTTTGCTTTGTTCTTGTCATCTGCATACTTTAGTTTATAGGTAGTTTTTCTTTTGCATTTATAAAAGAAAAGGAAAAAGAACATATAGTTGTTTAATATGCATGTAGATTGTGGTTTTGTCTTTAATGCATTGCATATCATTATTTTTGAAAAAATAAAAAGAAATTGTTCTTTTGTGGCTTTCAAGTTTCTATTTGAAAAAGAAAGAGAATATCTTTTGCTTTTGCATTTCATTTATCTTTTCTTAGTCATTTTGTTTCAACTTTGAGTCAAAACACCACATAAGTTTCACACCATTTACCCTCTGACTAAAAACATCCTTTTAAAATGAATGATATAATTTAAAAATTATTAGTAAGTTTTATTTTATAGGCTCCTACACCAGCTAGCTTAGGCTAGACTTGTGGATTAGGGAGTTTCAACTCTCCACGAGTGTTTAAATTTAGACGTAGTTGGCCAATCACTAGATAAATCCTCTTCTATCTTGATTGTATCTGGGAAGCTCCTCTCAAACGAGATTTAAGCACGAGGCCGCGTGGAGGCTTGGACTGAGGAGATAACCCTCTGATTCCTTGCCAAAGCGTAGACCAAGGTTTTTGCGCATCTGGGGAGTTTTGTCAATACCACCCTTTAGGCCCCGTGCGATGTCGGTGTTGACAGGGTTTCAATATTTTATACCCTACCTATGCATATGAACTAGGCTTACAAATGGCCCCCCGAACTGTCAGTATAGTTTCGGTATCCTTTAGTCTCTTTTGACATCTAGGGTTCATACACAGGTACACTGGAAGGCTATTTTTGGTTGACCTTGGACGAGCTTGGAAGGTAACCCAGGTAAAAGGTGTGGGAGGGAGGTGGGTGATTCCTCCGCTTGTGCCTAAGAACATCTATAGGGACGCAAAGTAAATGTCCATTAGCTTTCTTCTGGAAAGCATATCTTATACATGTTTGTCTGTTTGGCTTTAGGAATTTTTGAGTGAGTGCTATGTGGTTTGTGTGTACTTAGTTTTCCTTCAGGTGTGTGCTTTGAAGTTTTGGTTTCCTATCAACCTTAGAATTTGTCTTATTGTTTGAAACTATGGCTAACACCCCTTTTAACACCAACCAAGAGATCCCCATGCTAGGAACTCCTTGTACTATTCCTCTCATGAGGAATGTTGGTGTTCCTTTGATGGCCACCTTGAATCTACCTGGAGTCACCCTAGGGATATCGGTGTGGTTGTTTTCCACTCCAACTATCTCGAATCCTCCTGATTCTTCTCAAGTAAGCTCCTTATATCAAGGTTATCAAAACACTGCTTCCCCTTCACCTGTAGTTGATTCTCCTCCTCCTTCTACCTCATGCAGTGAAAGTACTGATACTAGTAACCGACAGTCTAAAAGGAGTAAAAGAAGGAGGAATAGGAAGAAGACACATAATAAAGGGGGCACCCGTTCAACCTATACAAGTCAATTGAACATCGCCACCTAGCCTATGCATTTCATGCTGGGGGGCACCTATCCAACCTCTGCAGTTCATGTTGAATCTAAGCACTCAACCTCTGCAAGTCAAGTTGATATTCACCATCCAGCCTCTGTTGATCATGCTGGTGTGATCCTTCCAACCTTTCCAGGTCACATTGGATCCAGTCACTCAGCCTCTGTAGTTCATGTTGAGGGCACCCGTTCAACCTCTGATGTTTAAGTTGAACGTCCCCATCCAATCTCTGCAATTCATGTTGGATACATCCACCCAACCTCTAAATTTCATGCTGGGGGCACACACTCAACTACTACAAAGCATGTTGATCCTAACCATTCATCCTCTACTGTTCATGCTGGTGGTGCCGGTCCAACCTCTGTAATTCATGTTGGACCCAATCTCTCAACCTCTACAGGTCATGTTGGGGGTAGTCTCTCAGCCTCTGTGGTTCATGTTGAATACAATCCGTTAGCCACTACGAGTCATGTTGACACTGTTGAAAAGACTACCCATTCAAAACACAAGCCCAAGTTTCCTTGTAAGCTTTGTGAGGGAGACCACCTTACTTATAAATTCCCTTCTATCATGGAGGTGTGAAGAGTTTGGCTTCATAGTCCTCCCATTTTTTAACATCCTGAAGTTTTTCAACAACCAGCCTCTCTCAGTCAGGTTGGACCAAGTCACCCAGCCTCTGGTGTTCATGCTGGGGGGAAAATATTAGCCTCTATAGGTCATTCTGAGATCAAACAGTCAGCCACTGCTATTCATGTTGACACCGTTGAAAAAAATGGTCATTTGAAGTGAAAAATTAAGTTCCCTTGTAAGCTATGTGAGGGATATCATCTTACTCACCATTTCCCTGCTATCACAGAGGTGCGAAGTGTGTGGTCTGAGACTCAAGAATTTCCTTCTCCTAAACAACCTATAGTTTCTCAAAAACCTACTCAACCTTTGGTTTATCAAGTGGTCGAACCAATATTAGCTTTGGTTGATCCCACTCTTCTTTCAGAGAGTGATCCTGATGTGATTGAACCAATGTCATCTTTGGTTAATCCCACTCTTCCTTTGGAGAGCGACTTTCACGAAGCGGTTGAATCGATTCCTTTGTCGATCAATCCCACTCTTCCTTTGGAGAGTGAAGTGTCTACTAGTCACATTTTCTTCACTACCAATTCAGAACTTACTGAACAAGGGGGCACTGAGCTTACTTCAGATCAACCCCCACCAAGCTCTTAGATTGCTTCCTTTGGTTGGGATAGCCTAGTTGAGATGTAGCTTCCTTTTGATGCACCTTTCTAGATAAATTTCAAAGTTGAACCATACATGATTTCTCATTGTATTGTTGATGAAGGAGCCTCAGTTAGTATCTTGTCTGCTCATGGATGGCAAAGCATGGGATCTCCCAGCCCTGTGTCAACTTCTAGTTAGTTACTGGCATTTGATAGAAGAACTTGTATAGCCTTGGGAATTCTTGATCAAACACCTATTACTTTGGGTGGGAAGACCATCTTAGTTGACTTCATGGTGATAGAAGACCCCTTGGACTTCAATATTCTCCTTGGACGTGATTATGTCTATGCCATGCAAGCTGTGGTGTCAACATTATTTCATGTGATGTATTTTAATCATGGAAAAGAAATTGTCACTATCGATTAGTTGGATTTTCTTAATCTGTCTCCTAACCCAATTAGAGACCAGGTCTTTCCTTTATTGATTCCCAGTGTTTCTATAGACACTATCCGTCCATGGGTGAGTTATGTGGCCTCATGTCCTTTGTGTTCAATTGCTACTTAGAAGCATCCTCTATTTTCATGCTTACCTTCTCGGGACTTGGTCCCAACAGTTGACCAGGTGAGTCATCCTATATAGACTATGGAGCTTGCTACCCACTTTGTCGATCCATTTGAAATTTTAGACATGTGTCCTATCTCGAATGATCTCCTTCCTTCAGATGAAGTCTTCCTAGAGTCTTTCATACACTCTAACCTTCTTATGGATGTCGATTCAGTTGTGACTAAGTCTAACCCTGATTTTCCTAGTAAGCTTGGCATTTCTTCTTATGTTGGTCTTGTGGAGTCTTTTGACTGTTCCTTTGAACAGCAAGTCAGTGATCCTGATGAGTTTGATTTTTCTTATGAATTTTTCAACTCCTGTGATACTGAGTTTGTTCAGACTCTATCTCCCTTGTTGTTTTTTTCTCTCCTTGTGAGGTTGATATTATTGATCATAAACCCTCGTATCTTCGAACTATAGAGTCCTCTATCATTTATTCTTCCTTGACTACACCTTTTATAGAAGATAGCAAAGTCACATGTATTTCTGCCAAAGTGACCCGCATCAGAACTTTTCTTCCGAATATGATCCTGATGTTGTTACTTCTTGGAGACAATATTCTTAGTTGGATTCACAAATGTTTACTAGCCTTGTCTTGTTTCTCAAGATGTAACTGCATTTGCATGTGCCTTGCTCGTGCTTATGAGCCTCATGCCAGCTTCCATGCTTTTAGCTCGTTGTATAAGCCATCATCTTTGTTCTCATTGTCGCTAAGCCTTGCATCATTTTTCCTTTGCAAATTGACACCCTTTACCTTGAGGAGAAGTTCCCTGAGTGTCTTTATCCTACTCATGTTCCTTGCATTATGCATAGGTTTGTTCCTCGCGCTTGGAACTAGTTTTGCTTGTCCCGGACGCTCGTCTCCTCGCATTTAGAGCATTATTTCTTCTCTCCTTCGAGCTCGTCAAAACAGTAAGGAAGCCACAACTTGACTTTTTTGGACTTGTTAAAACTTCACGAGAAATATATTGAGTTTCTTTAGGCCCAGGTCTAACTCCTCAAAATATACTTCACTGCCGAGTAAACTTGTTCATTCAGGCTCGTTAAGAATATGTGAATGGGCATCCACATTGGTGGTAGGTTATCGCTTTCTCGGTCCATGTGGAATAATACAAGAAAGGAACACTCTCTTTTCTTTGAAATTGAGAAGAGTATTCTCAGGCATAGATTTATCACTTTTCCATACCTGAGGGACTAAACTTACAGAGAAGGAACCCCCAGTATGAGCTTAGTTTTGTCTTTTTCGTGCTCTGGACCCAAACATGAAAAATATTCCGAGTGTTCTTTATGTCTTTGTCATGCTCGCTAAACCCTAAAGAACAAAGCATCGAGTTTATTGTTGTAAGCCCCATTTCTCATAATCAAATGGATCTTTCCGAGTGAACTTTCCTTCCTTCACACTCGTAAAACTCAGGCTATATGCTGCTTTTGAAGGAGCATTGGGTAGGTGGTAATTTAACCTTTTTCGGACCTCCCCGACTAAGTACAAAAAAGGTGTGCCTTACTTCTTCAGAAGCTAAGAGAGTTTTTTTGGTGGTTTGTTTTATACTTTTTTGGCCTCATGAGACTAAATTAGATGAAAAGGCTCCCCCCTGCAGTCTTATTTGGAGTTTTTAGACTCTCTAAACTATGAAAATACCAATGAGCATGTACTAGTTTAGGCTTGTAAAATCCACGAATCAGTGCTTTATCAAGCATTATTCTGTCTCTTCTTGAAGATTTCCAAAAATGAAGAAGATCCCGTGGTTTCTTTCTTGTACTCGTTAAACCTTTACAAGAAACAAGGGAAGGGAAGTTCATTCACATGTATTTTACACCATGGTAGCAAGTCTTATCTCCTTGAATAAAGCACCAGTTTTGAGTATATCAACAGTTGGGTCCTAGTTTGTCATTGGTCCTTTTATGTCAAAAGCTGCCTAAGTCACTTTTGTGTCATGCTCATTGTTCAAGGATTAAACCTTTTTCAGCCATTCTGTAGTTACCTTGACCTTTCGTATCGTCCATTCCCTAGTATCAGTTCATTACATCATGTCTTCGGCGGTCCTTATCGTGAAATTCTGTACCAATTCCAAATCCAATTAGTCTTTGGCTTACCTTGTGTTGGATGATGAAGGATTCCTTGATGCCTTACTTCCAATGTATCTCTTCCTATCGACTATAGCACATCTTGCTCTGGGAATGATATTTAGAGTTTATGACAGCACCTTAGGGATTGCAGTCATCAATGGCCATTTCCCTCACTATTGGGTAGTGGGAATACCTTAATGTCTCCTACTCGATGGATTCTTCAAGCGTTAGACTTCAAGTCCTTGTATTCATAGTTGTTAGAATGTACTAGGTACCTTGGGGATCATTTTCATTAATGGTGGTTTCCCTCGCGTTTGTTAACGGTTCTCATCATTGATCGGTAATCAAACGGTTTCCTTCATGTTTGAATTCAACTCCTTTATTCACATGGTTAGGATTCATACCTTTTGGGTGGTTTGGATTGAAGACCTTGGGCCAACGGTAGCATCATAATTTTTTGCTATTGCCCTAGCTGCGCAAGACCTTATCACACTTCATATGACATTTTGCTTAGACATAGATCCACCTTGTATTTTTGTGGCTATGATCGATTGTTGAGCATGGATCCACCTTGTTCATTTGTGGCCATGACTCCTTTAGATTTGATATGGTTCCTTTTTTCATATTGAGCGACCATGATAGTTTCATCACTTATACATATGTTGGATCCACCTGTATCTTTATGGCGATGATTTTTATATGGACTTGTATGTCCTCGAGATCAGTTTTGTCTGACATTTATCTCTCTTTCAGGTACCTTTGTTCAAGCCTTTTGATCTTGGATTCTCTGCTCTCTCCATACCCATCTTTTTCCTTTATAATTTATTTCAGCTATCATCTTCCCCTCTAACTTCATACATTAGAGGGCATATTTTATAGCTCAAAATGACACATCTCTTCTTGTGACCAATTTCCCATGATTCTATCACATGTCCACACTTCCATGACGACACTTCATGAAAGTCACTGAAAAAACACCTAACTTGTAGCAACCATATCTTGCATTTTGTAACTCCATTTGACCTATTCTCTACATTTTTAGAAAGGTATTTCAGTTATCTAAAAGTTTCTAGAAGACACCAAAGTCTGAAAATGCCAAAAAGTACCCTAAAAATGATATTTTTTAGGCATATGCGAATTGCCTTAAGGAAACCCGCGTATTGTATGTGCCTTGTCTATATAATACTAGCGTATACCCTAAAAATGAGACTATTTTCATTGCAACTTGTGTATCATACGCGATTATTTTCATTGCAACCCACGTGTATCCCCTGAACATGTGACTGATGTCTCTGCAACCCGCGTATTCATGTCAAAAATACGTTTTTCGAAGTTTGGGTAGTTGGGTTAGTTATGCAATTGGTTCCTTCAGTTGTAACTACTTTGTCTTCAACCCTATCTCTTCACAAGAATATAAATAGAGGTAGGGAGGTCTATGAGAGGAGACTTGAATCTTTGCATTGTTATGCTGTAGGAATTGGAACTCTCTTTTCCCACACCTTTGCCCTAGAAGCTTTCTCCTTGTGTTGCAGAGCTTGGAGGCTGAGTTCCTTGGAGAAGAGAAGCAGCAAAACCAGATAAAGGTTTCGTGAAGTGCCCAACTTGAAGAGAAGGTATATTTGTACTTGTTTTCAAGATTAATAAAGATGTGATGTCCTTATTCTTCCCAAATTATTGTTCAATGTGTGATTGAATCTTTGTTTATGATCATATGATGATGTTAGTCAGATCATTATTTCATGTTTATTTGATTATCATTTTTTTATATGTGGTCATATTGGTTTGAGGAAGGTATAATTAGTTTTGCAAGTTTCTTGGGGCAATAGGAGCAAGAGGAGAAAGAAGAGGATTGAAGGGATGCTTAGATCAACCTTCATTTGGCTAAGGTATGAACCATTCCAACCTTTGACTTTGCTTATATATACTTGCAGAACTATATGCATCTCTCTTTCAACCCCATTACGCTGATGGCCTCTTGAACCCTAGCCATAGGAAACTTTCCTTTACAACAGATGTGTCTTTACCCATGTCTCACATAAAGATAAGAATATGCAATTTCTTGAATTCTTGTTTCCATCACAAGAACTTACCCATCCATAGTGCATTGTTCATTTATGAATCTTCTTCTGATTTCAACATTTATCTAAGCGATGGCTTGTCTTCCCACAATGAAGACAAGGATGGAGATTAAGGAATGCTATCTCCAAATGACCAATGATGATGGCATTCAAAACGAATTTGTTGAGTATTTTTATCATCAACTATATCATCATCATTCTCAACTTCTTCATTAACTTCTAGATCCTTCAAAATGTCATCAACAAATCATGCACTCATAAACTGAAGTGGTTTGGAGTAATATGGAATATGAAAAATGTTATTAATTTTTATACTAAACGATATTTATTTCTATTGGATTTTATGTCTTCCCAAGTTTTGATGATCATATTGGAAATATCATGCTATACTTGATGATTTCCTTCATTAATATTTTCTTTCAAATTCAATTGCATTGCTATTGTTTCTATCACTTTAAGCTTATGCTTGTGATTCATATTCAACTCTTGTCAATTCATTGAATGATTCCTTGTCATCATCAATATTACCTCTACCCTTGATTTGATGTTAGCTTTGTTTCCTTGGAGTAGAAAGAGGATTACAATCAACCAAGCCAAATCTACTCAACAAATCTCCAATGTATTTATTTTGGGATTTCGAGTCACTTTAATACCCAAGTAGTAGTGAATATGTCACATATATGTCATATTAAACACCGTATTTGTCTCCTTCTTTATGGATACAATATATGCTTCATTGTCCCCCACCATAAAATATAATCTACATACACCACACGATATAAAACAATTTTTCCGCAACTTTCTTAACAAACGAAGTTGCATCATCAAAATTGAAGTTCTTGAACTTGATCTTCAGAAGATGCTCAGTTAAATTTTCATACCTACACGAAGTGCTTGTTTTAGGCCCTACAAAGAATTGATGAGCTTGTATACCTTATGTTCTTCACCCCTGACAACAATTCCTTCTTTTTGAGACATGTAGACATTCTCTTTCAAATATTTGTTCAATAAGGTTGTCTTCACATCCATTTGATGAATCTTCCACCCATTATGTGCTTCCAAAGGAAACAAAGCACAAATGGTACCACATTTTGTTGTGGGGGGGAGTATCCTCATAGTATATGCCTTCTTTCTATGTAAATCTTTTCACCACAAGCCTCAACTTATGATTGTCAAGTGAGTCGTCCAAATTGTACTTGTTCTTGTAGACCCACTATAGCAACCAATTGGTTTGGTTCCAAATGCAGGATCAACCAACTTCCATGTCCCAATCTTAATCAGAGCATCATAATCCTTCTACACAACTTCTTTCCACTCATCATGAGAAACAACTTCTTCAAAGGAACTTGGTTCAAAGTTAAAAGATCAATTCAATTCACAATCATATGAAACTTCCATATAATTTACATCACGTAAATATGAATAATATACACCATTTACATCTTCCTATCTCTTTTACCTTTAACTAAAATCATTTTTTTCAAAAGTTTCACTTGCAGTAATGAGTGATACACTCCACATGCCTAACATTAAATCTATTAAACTAATGAGGTGTCACAAAATGAATCTAAATTCTATGTAATTATGTGAAAGATTTAGAAAATGTATAGATGCAAGAAGCTAAATTCCAATTAGACATAAAGAATATAATTAATGTTAATTTTGTGGCATTCAAACATACGATCCAAAAACATCTTAGTGTATAATAGAATAACAACTTTGGAAAATAGTTGTAGATAATGGAGAATATACTACAACAAATGGAAAACAAATCAAGGGAGAAAATTAGACCTAAGAAAGAGGGTTAAGATCCTAGAAAATATTAGAATGAGAGAGAAGATCAAAGAGATTAAAGATATATTAAACAATACTTTGTTTTTGAAGAATCTATAAGGTAATTTGGATATACAACCATCAAAGAAAAAATAGAATTGGAACATGAGCACTATAATACCCCAGTTTTTACACTTGGATTATATTGGTTCAAACTATATATACGTTGTAAATGTGTGGTCGTGGCATGGTGATAATCATGGGATTTAATCCATGATATACAAACAACCTTGCATATTCCAATTATTAATTCACCAAAACAAATATAAACTTAAATGACTACAGTGGGCCTATTCTCAACTAACAACCTGGTATCTTTTTGTATTTTTAAGGCCTTTGTTGGGATTCTTTTTTTATTAGTTTTTTGCACACATGCTGGTTAGCCTTTTTATCCTTCACACCTTCCATTTTCTTTCTTGTTGTCTCATACTTCCATGATTTTCCTTACAGTGCATGATCCTGCTATCACCTTGACTATATAAGGTAACTAGGCTCAATTAGATATGATTTATCATGTTTTGTTACTTATTTGCAAATTTAAGGTGAATAGTATAACCATGGTGGAATCACTGAGTTATATATATTTTTACCACAATAATACAGGCTATTGGAACTGGACATTCTAGTAATACAGTGACACCATCCTTCAATAGTGTGTGTTACAAAAATTATAGGATTGACTCATGCGAAACCTAAGACATTTTTGGAAGAATTCAAATCCTGAATAAAAGACAGGATATGTTCCTCAATGTGCACCTCACATCCCACACCACGATCTTCAACATTTATACTAACTAACCTCGTTATCAATAATCAATCGAGTCACGTGTAATCTAGATTTTAGTCACGATTTCATGTTGTTATTCATGAAATCGAATATCAAGGAATTAGTGATTTTCCTATGTTTGGCATTCTATATCTATCTATGTAAGATCGAGATCCATGTTGTATGGATCATTGGTGTAACTAAATACATATGAACTCATATATATTTTGAGACAGTCATATAGGAGAGTTAGCTCATAAATTGCAGTATGTATACAAAGTCCTAGGGGTGTGGTGTTAGAGTCGATATTTTCTTGAACTTCTATGTGTTGGATTTATGATAGGTCTTGCAATCATATGGAAACATATCAGATTTCGATGTGGCTGTCATTGATGACAACACATAGTTCCAAGCATATGATCCAATGGCAAGAAGGACAGATAAGCAGAGGACTTAGACGAATCAACGGTTGTGGATGAATTCTGCAAGATAAAGGTGTAGGAAAATTATCAGGACTGCAAAGATTAGATGAAGATCCCCACTTGATCTCATATCAATGGACAAAGAAGAATCTGTAAAGATCAATGGTCAAAGATGAGTTCCACAATGCAAATTTGCAAGGTGGTTAAAGTTGCAGGAGTTGAATTATGAAAGGCCATCTTTGAAAAGTGGGAAGGAGGATCCGCAATCCGAAATCCACAATCTGATTGTGGAAAGGACCATTGTGGCCACATAATTCCAGAAGTCAATTTTGAAATTTGTGAACTTCTACAGTCTGCAATCTGCAATTGTGAAAAGAATCTTATGGAACTAGAACTGCAGAAACAGATTTGTGGAAGTCAATTTTGGAATTCAAGAATTTCCGCAATCTGCAATCCGCAAGTGCAGAAAGAATATTGCAGAACCAAAACTGTGGAAACATATTTGTGAAAACATCCTTGCGAAAACTCAAAATTGCAGGATTATCGAGGTTGCAGAAGCAATTTGTCTTGTTGCTTCATCATGAGTTTTTGGAATGCAAAGGAAAATCAATTCAAGAAGTTATGAATTCAAGAACCCAATGGAAAACGGTAAATGATGTCTAGATTTCTTATCGAATGGGTTCCTTTCCTATCATGAGTCATTGAATGAGTTTTGATCAGTTATAAAACTGAAAAGTTAGGCATACGAATAGGTAAAGGGAATAAAGACTTGCATGCCTAAAAGGATGGTGTAGAGAGGACTGTGAGTGCGCTCTCTGAATGAATAGAGTTGGTGCATGGACCGTTGTCGAAGGGTGTGCTGAGATGGGGAGAATATGCAAAACAGAGACAGTGAGAGGAGCCGAGTTTGAATAATTAGATATAGAAGTAGATCAGAAAGTGTAACATAGTTGGTAAGCATAGTTATATATGCTTTTATGTAGATTTTACTGAAGATGTTTAAATCTAAGGAATAAGGGTGGTAGGGTGGTGCTAGGAAAAACATGTTGTCTTCTTTGTACATGTTGGAGCCTGTACAAGTGGAAGTGGGTACTTCCACTCATTAGTAGCTGGAGATTTTTATTTTTTAGTGGGTTCTAGAAAAACATGAGGGTTGGTGCTCTCTGCAAGTAGGAACTTGTAAACAGAGGTTGCAGCCTCATTTGTGTATGTACTCAAACAAAGATGATGTAAATGATTTGGAATTGCTTGATAATCTAAGAAGAAAGGTTTATGTTAATTGGTGTCTATGTCTCTATCATGTGTGTGATTGTTGATTATCATTCCTTTTGTTATACTTGTTGCATCACCATGATTGTAAATTTGTGATCAATAATAATGGTTTAAAATTTGGATATTGTCTAAGCTTAGAAATAATTGATTCATCCCCCCCTCCCTCTCAATTATTTGAATAATCTCAATAATTGGTATCAAAGCAGGTTCCTTTTATTTAAAGGTAGGTCTGTAAAATTAAACATGACAAGTCGTGAAGGGAATTTAGACAATCAGGTTCCTCTGTTTGATGGAACAAATTTTTACTTTTGGAAGGTTAGAATGAGAACAAATCTAATGTCCTTAGGTGTTGTTGTTTGGGATGTAGTAGACAGTGGCTATGTAAATCCAGTTGTGGTAGCCTCCAAAGCTGATAAGTTGGAATTTAGGTTTAATGCAAAGGTAATGAATGCGATGCGATCATGAGTGGTCTTGTAGAAGATAAGTTTGTTAAGGTGATGCATCTTGAATCTGAAAAAGAGATGTGGGAAAAACTTATCAGTAGTTATGAAGGAAATGAGAAAGTAAAAGATGCCAAATTACAGACATATAGACTGAAATTTGAACAGCTAAAGATGAATGAGGATGAAATTGTTAGTAAATATTTCTTAATAGTATAAGAGACTATGAATGCTATGAAAGGTCTTGGTGAAAATATCGATGAAGCACCTTTAGTTCAGAAAATTGTAAGATCTTTTCCTGAAAGATTTAATCCCAAAGTTTCTGCTATAGAAGAATTAAATGATCTTAAAACTATGTCTATTAACCAACTCCTAGGAACTCTAACTGCTTATGAAATGAGGATTAGTAAAAATAAATCCACCACTAGAAAAGCATCCTTTAAAGCATATAAAAACATTGATTTTGAAATGGATTTGACTGAGGAAAAATTTGTAAGAAGGTTGAAGAAAGGATCGAGTAAATACAAAGGAAAGATTCCCTTTAAATGTTTCAATTGTGGTAAGATAGGAAATTTTTCATCTAAATGTCCCCACAAGAAAAAGGGTCAGACTTATGATGATGAAGAGAACTACCCATTCAAGAAATACAATAAAGAGGATAAATATAAAAGGAAAATCTTGTGTGAAAAATATGTTGATTCCTCAGAAGAGACAAACAATGATTCATCTTGTGAAGATAAAGTGAATAACTTTATGCTTATGGCCATAGAAGATTTTGAAAATGAATATACAGGAAGTGACCTAAATGATGAAGAATCTATGGTTGATATGGAAGGTGAACTAATGAGTGCTCTGGAAGAGATTGACAGACTCGGACTAAAGAAGAGGAAACAAAAAAAATTGTTGATGCAGTATGAAAAGAATGGTAAAAACCCAAGCGAAGATCTTGCTCTATTAAAATTGGAATTAGAAGAGGCAAAGAAAATAGAGGATATTCTGAAACAACAATTAACAAAGGAAAAAATGAGATGTGAAGCATTGGAAGAAGAAGTAGTGACAACTAGAAAATAGCTGGAGAAATTTCAAGCTTTGTATCACTAAAATATGTCAAGTATTAAAGATTCAGAAGAATTGAACAACATTCTGAGTAAGAACTCGTTGTTAAAAATAGGTCTCGGCTATGAAGAAGGTTCAAGTAGTAATCACTCAGAAAATAAGGAATTATATAATTTGAATAAATTTCAAAGAAGCAAACAGTCAGAATACAAACATACTTTGCAAAGAAAAGGAAATGAAGATGAAACAAGTACCAGAATCGGGAATTAAGATCAGAAATATCAATCAAGCTTTGCTGAGGAACAAAGTCAACAAAAAGGAAGACAACCAATATTCAATTACCAAATTTTTTTCTATGGTTACTATTATTGTTGTTCTAATTTTGGTCACAAAGCTACAAATTGTGCATTTAATTTTAGAAGTATGCAATTAAGGATATCAAAGAACAGAAAATTACTACAACATAGAACAAGAAAATCAGTGAGTAAACAAGAAATCATACAAATCAGTTCAAAAGTAATAGAGGAACACATGATAGACATATCAATTCTTTTGATCTACTGTACAATGATCCAGATGTTATTTTTTTATAATTTTGGACATGAGGCTTTAGATTTTCATCTAAAGAATTACAAAACATATCCGAGAATGAATTACTCAGCTGGAAGTGCTAAAGTTTGAAAGAAGAAAGAGAATAACAAGTGTGTCTAGTGCTTTCTGTTCTAAGGAAAAAAGAATCCTAGTATATTTACAATGGATGTTCCAAACACATGACTGGTGATAAAAGTAAGTTTCTCTCTCTAAGTGAAAGTAAATCAAGAAATGTAACTTTTGGAAATGATTCTCCAGGGAAAATCAAGGGAAAAGTGTTATAGCGGATTTCACCACACTAGGTGAATCACACATTGTATGGCCTTCCCTTGTCCCGCTGCAGACTCATTAGCCCCTTTGGACCACTTTATATCTTTTGATGTCACCTTGATCATCCCTAAAAACATTATAATATTGATATACGCGGCTTTTTCCCCTATAACCACGTACATACGCGGGTATTCCCTCGATAGTCGCATACATCGGGATGTGTGCATAAATCCAAATCCTTTTGGACTATTCCTTGACTTGGATCCGACTCATATGACTCCTGGCCTTCCA
>LPNX011051855.1:103464-121457 GCA_001517045.1 Pseudotsuga menziesii
AAGGAATGGTAAAGTTGAGTAATGGAAAATGCAAATCCCAATACGTGTTGTTTGTAGATGGACTGAAACATAATATTCATAGTGTCAGTCAGGTTTGTAAGAGTGGATGTGACTTCTAAATATTGCAAGATAAAATATGTACCTTCATGATGGTTGCAAAAGGGATAAGAAGAAAAAACAATGTCTAAGTCTTGAAAGAAGGAAAAGAAGAATGTCATCTAAGCAAGTATGATGAAAGTTGGTTATGGAATAGGACACTTGGACACTTAAAATTTGATCACATAATCAAGCTTATAAACAATGGGGTAGTAGAAGATCTTCCAAAAATACCAAATCCATATGACTATATTTGTAAACCTTGTCAAATGGAAAAATTGACTCGCACACAAATTAAATCCAAGAACTTCACATCAACAGACAAACTTCTTCAGTTAGTACATATAGATTTGTGTGGACCATCAAGAAAGGAAGGCATGAGGAGAGAAAGATATTTTATGTTGGTAGTTAATGATTAATCTAGACTCACATGCATCTCTTTTCTGAAGGAAAAATCTGAAGCATTCGAAAAGTTAAAAATTTTTAAGGCTCTAACTGAGAATCAAACAGGAAAGAAAATGAAGGAAATAAGGTCTGATAGAGGAGGAGAGTTTAGTTCATGATAATTCAAAGAGTTTTTTTATAAACATGGAATTAAAAGAGAGTATATTATTCCATGAACTCCATAGAAAAATAGAGTAGTTGAGAGATAGAATAGGTCAGTTCAACAGATGACAAATAAATGATGAATGAAAGGAATATTTCTCAGACATCTGGGTAGAGACACTTCACACAGCTTTACATATTCTTAACAAAGCTCACTTAAGGCCAAATAGTGATAAGACTCCTTATGAACTATGGTTTGGAAGACCTGCTTCAATCAAAGACTTTAAATTCTTTCAAAGTAAATGTTATATTAAAAACAATGATGAACATCTTGTAAAATATGATGACCGAGCCGAAGAAGGTATCTTCTTAGGATATGCTACAAACATTAAAGGGTACACATGTTATAATAAGAGGTTGCATAAATTGGTTCATTGTATTAACATTAAAATCGATGAAGGAATTCCTGTAAAAGATATTCAGGCAAACAGTGTTGAACCAACTACAGAGGATACAGTTGAAGTTAAGGAAGAATAGGTCGAAGAATCAGAAAAAGAAGATTCAGAGTCATATGATGAAAGTACAAAAATTTAGACAGATTCAAAATAGCAGATAGATACAAAACCACCTTCCGGAATTATTCAGAAGAATCATCCTAAAAATCAAATAATTGGTTACAAGAATAAAGGCGTTCATACAAGAAGGAAATTGAGTAAAGCTTCAGAACAATCTCAGGTTGCTTTCCTATCTATGATTGAACCTAAAAATTTTGAATAAGCCAATGAGGAGGAAGATTGGATTAGAGACATGAATGAAGAGCTTGATCAGATTGAGAATAATATTACTTGGGAATTTGTTCCTAGACCTACAGATAAGAATGCAATAGGATCCAAATGGGTGTTTAAAAATAAGATGAATGAAAAAGGACAAATTGTGAGGAATAAAGCCCGATTGGTATGTAAGTGGTATGCACAAGTTGAGGGACATGATTTTGATGAAACCTTTGCACCAGTGCCAATATTGGAAGCTATCAGAATGTCTCTTGCATATTCTAGACATAATAACTTCAAAGTGTATGAGATGGATGTTAAGTCAACATTCCTCAATGGAGATCTAGAAGAAGAAGTCTATTTAGAGAAACCTTAAGGATTCCAACTGACAGACAATCCTGACTATGTCTGCAAATTGAAGAATGTAGTATATTGATTGAAACAAGCACCAAGAGCCTGGTATTATAGACTGGATAAGTATCTACATGACAAAGGATTCAAGAAAGGTGTTGTAGACAGTAATTTGTACATCAAATATAAAGGTGATAATTTATTAGTTGTTTTGGTGTATGTGGATGACATTATTTTTGGATGCACTAATTATTTTTCTTTTCAGTGATTTTATAATGCCATGCAATTTGATTTTGATATGTCAATGATAGGAGAATTGTCATTCTTTTTTGGTCTCCACATTATTTAGAGTTCTAAAGGTTTATTTCTCTCCCAAGAGAAGTATTTGGATATGTTGAAGAGATTTCAGATGGAATATTCCTCATCTGTTAGTATGCATATGGTTGTTGGTTGTAAAGTCAGTAAGGATGATGCCTCACCTGATGTTGATAAAAGAACATATCGATCAATGATAGGTAGCCTTATGTACCTTACAACATCTCGTGTTGATATAATGCAAGTCATTGGGATGCTAGGAAGATTTCAGTCTGCTCCCAAGAAAATTCATTTTGTGGTTGTTAAGAGGATATTCAAATATTTGAAGGGCACAATGATGTAATGTCCCCTTCCAACTAAACCACCCTAAGAACACCCGTTAACCTATCTTATTCCCATAGGCTCGAGCAGGTCTTAAAAAAAAGGGAATAACTGAGGTCTGATAGCACTAGGATTAGAAAGGTACATCAATTCAGTATTGTTAAGTCATCAGTGTAGAAAGAAGGCCATCAGAGTTCATATCCTAAATCATGCAGAGCATGTAGGACTTGTTTAGTCAGTATTAAATTCAACATCAAATTAGAATTGCATGCATGCAAAAGTGAAGCATAAACCCTAAAAGTGACATGCAAACCCTAAAAGCATATGAAGATATATTTAATAAGGGTTATGGGACTAAAGGAGGTATCTATTGCTATTATTGATTGATTTTGGAGTTTCGAGTAGTAGCACAGCGTGCAGCCATGGCAGTTGGGGTTGGAGATGGTGTCTTCAGCTAGTGAGGGTTCGGTGGTGAGATATCTTCCCTAGTATCATTGGGATAGATCATCCAGGTTTATCCATTGCATCCATCATATACTACAGTATTTGGAGATCCAACGCATTCTGAAGAATTATTAGCAGATCCACGTTTTGCAACCGGAAGTAGCAGGGAAAACACATAAGGATTCATAAGGACAACAAAACCCAGTATTTCCTCCACATTTCAGCTTCCTCTTTCTCAGCAGGCCTATCCTATGGTATGGAGTGATTATCAGCCATTAGTTTTCTCACCTAGAGTAGCTATCAGCCAAACAGATCAGTTGGGGGTGTGAGCAGCAGAACTACCAATCAATTCGCTATGGAACTTAGAGGCATCCAAACCTCTACATGTGCCATTCCATCTCTCCAGCATCAGCAAAAGGACAAGCTCAAAACATCTCATCCCGAACGGACCTCTCCTCCTACAAAAATGTCACCTTCAGTCTAGAGGATGTTTACGATACTATTGGACAGTGACACCGGAGGAAAAGAGCATTATTAGACCACCCATATGGATCCTTATGCATGTAGAAATATTTGGAGTCATTATCAACTGGAATATCAATGGTAAGTATTAATTTCTCCCTGCAAAACCCTGACCCTAATTCAGCTATATTTTAGGGCATTTTTGCATGGAAATTTTGCATGCACAGTTATTTTACAAAGTTGTATGAGATTGAGTGTGCGAGTCAGCACTATCATAGAACATTAGAGAATATCAACATTTGGGATATTACAGTGGTATCAGAGCATGTTCCTTGCTAGCTGTGGGCTTGAACATGAGAAGTAGATTAATACCGAAGAGGAAACTTTTGTAACCTATAAGAGAAGGAAGAGTAGGTACACGGAGGAATTTGAGGATATCTAGCTAGAAGATACCAACTCAGACATGGACCCAACAGGTATGCACTCTGATAGGGGAAAAGGAACGAGAGAAGATGAGGACAGGATGGAGTTTCGCAACCTAGTAAGCGCATTACAAGACCTAGCCAAAGGGGAAAAGGACGTACTTAATGCAATCAATAGATTGTCGGTGAAACTAGAACCAGGTAACAATTGTACACCTCTCTCACCAGTAGATAGAGGGTCTACAACCAGTAGTGGGAAGCATGCATACACCAATATGAAAAACACACCCCACATATATAACAGACCTTCCAGTAGTCCTACTATGGCTCACTTCCTGGTTGATGCAGTAGCAGGACCAGTCATGTCAGCAGAGCGTAGTGAACCATTTGGAGAATACTTATAGGAGTACAGGGACTTGGGAGATGAATTCCATTCAACCATGACATTCTCATATTTTTGCAACATGAAAAGAAGGAACATGCCAAGAGGGTTCAATAGAGCATTCAATCAGAATTTTGAGTTGCAACACACATTGGGGAGACTGACTATCCCCAACTCTGATGGGACATCCAAATGTTTAGCCAGGATTTGGGTACAAAAGTTAGACACCTAATTCCAACTTAACCCCATGATAGAGACAAATGCAATCAAGTTGTCTACTTTACATTTAGACAGGGAAGCACATGAGTGGTGGTACCATGGACTGGTGACATTGGGTCTCAACACTATTACTTCCTACAGTGACTTCACACAAAGGCTCATGGAGCGCTTTGATAAGAAGGACCCAGAGATTCATTCCATGGATCTTGAGCAGCTCAAGAAGATAGGCAGTGTCAAGACATTTATATCTGAATTCCAGAGAGTTTTAATTATGGTATATGACATATCAGAGAGTCAGTTGATTTTGCTATTTACAGAGGCACTATCTGAGGCACTCTGTGGATGGGTGAAGTCCTACAAGAAAATTACTTTGCAAGATGCTATCAGTAGGACTCTGGAACAACAAGATTCTGTACCAAAGAACAAGCAGCCACAAAAAACTACCAGACTCCCGAAAAACAAGGAAAAACCTACCTATCTTCCAGAAAATATGGAAAGGATAATCCCACAGAGGGAATGGTTGAATGAGGACACACGACGAGACTTGAGAAGGAAGAACTTATTTTTTTCTTGCAGAGAACCTTGGGTACCGGGCCACAAATGTATGGGTAAAGGGAAAGTACACCTCATCGAGGTACTTCCAGATAGTAGTGAGGAAAATGAGTCGGAGCATAAACCGGATGGAGAACTACACAGTACAGAATTGGAACAATTGCCATAGAGAGAAACTATTGCTACCCTCAAAGGAGTCCCCACCTTCCATACTATCAGGATCAGGGGAAGTATCCAAGGACATCGTTCCATTTCTTTGATTGATGGTGGGTCCACCCACAACTTTATAGATGCCTCTTGGGTAAAAAGGAAAATATTTCCCACTGAGGACTTTGAGGGCTTTACCGTTGTCATGGCTGGAAATCACAGGATGAAATGCACACATAGGATACCTTAGTTGCAGGTACATCTTGGGAATTATACATTGTTGGATGAATTTTATGTGGTAGATGTGCCAGACACGAGCATTGTTTTGGGAGTACAATGGGTGTACTCAATTGGGAAATACTCAACCAACTTCCAAACATTAGAGATGGAGTTCCTGACACCAGATGGGAAGAGGGTAGTCCTAAGGGGAATGCCCAATGAAGCTTCAGGGTCAGCTACAACAAAGTGGATGACCACCTTATTCAGGCATGAGGACAAGATTAGCACAAGGAAATGGCCAACTCCAACACATAAGAAGTCAAGGAAGGAACAGTGGTGTGCGAAGGGATTTTTGAGTAAAGCTCCAGACAAAGGTAGGATGATCCCTAGGGGATTTGGACAAGGATCCAAAACTATCTTGTTCAATCCTCACAGGTATCCTAGAAGATACTGGAGGGAATACAGAGCAAGGGTGAAAAGAAACACCAATTCGAAGGAAAAGAAGGGCCACCCAGCAGCGGAATAAACTGGTTGATAAAAATGGACAAGAAGAAACATGGACAAATGATTCGGTATATTGGTCGAATATTTCTTGAGGATAAGCAATTTCGACAGGGGAGGACTGTAATGTCCCCTTCCAACTAAAGCACCTTGAGAACACCCATTAACGTATCTTATTCCCATAGGTTCAAGCCGGTCTTCAAGAAAAGGGAATAACGGAGGACTGATAGTACTATGAGTAAAAAGGTACATCAATTCAGTATTGTTAAGTCATCAGTGTAGAAAGAAGGCCATCGAAGTTCATATCCTAAAGCATGGGGAGCATGCATGCCTTGTTTATTTAGTATTAAATTCAACATCAAATTAGAATTGCATGCATGCAAGAGTGAAGCATAAACCCTAAAAGTGACATCCAAACCATAAAAGAATATGGGCCTAAAGGAGGTATCTATTGTTATTGTTGATTTATTTTGGAGTTTTGACCAGCATCACAATGTGCAACCGTGGTAGTTGCGGTTGGAGATGGTGTCTTCAGCTAGAGGGGGTTCTGCAGTGATATATCTTCCCCAGTCTCTTATTGGGATAGCTCATCTAGTTTTATCCATTGCATCCATCATATACTACAATATTCAAAGATCCAACACATTCTGAAGGGTTATTAGCATATCCATGTTTTGTAGCTGGAAGTAGCAGGGAAAAAATAGAAGGATTCATTAGGACCACAAAACCTAGTATTTCCTCCGCATGTCAGCTTCCTCTTTCTCAACAAGCCTATCCTACAGTATGCAGTGATTATCATCCATCAGTTTGCTCACCTGGAGTAGCTATCAGCCAAACAGATCAGTTGGGGGTGCGAGAAGCAGAATTTCCAATCAATTTTCTAGGGCACTTAGAGGTATCCAAACCTCTACATGTTCCATCCCATCTCTCTGGCATCAGCAGATGGAAAAGCTCAAAAAGTCTCAACCTGAACGGACCTCTCCTCCTACAAAAACATCACCTTCAGTCTGGAGGGTGTTTACGGTACTGTGGGGCATTAACAAAGAAGGAAAAGAGCATTATTAGACCACCCTTTCAGATCCATATGCATGTAACAATCTATGGAGTCATTATCAGCCAGAATATCAGTGGTAAGTGTTAATTTCTCTCTGTAAAACCCTAACCCTAATTCAGCTATATTTTAGGGCATTTTGCATGGCAAGTTTGCATGCACAGTTATTTTACAAAGTTGTATGAGATCGAGTGTGTGAGTTAGCACTATCATATAACATTAGAGAATATCAACATTTGGGATATAACAAATGACTTATGGTCTTTGGTATCCTAGAAATCATAATCTTTAGTTAACTGCATATTCAGATGATGACTGGGAAAATTGTTTGGATGAAAGAAAAAGCACAAGTGGAGGTTCATTTTTCTTGGGTGATTATTTAGTTTCATGTCTGAGTAAGAAGAAAGGATCAATATATTTATCTACTACAAAATGTAAATACATTGTTGCTACCACCTGCTATACACAAGTACTCTGGAAGATTTGGAGGTAAAAGATGATGATCCCATTCCTCTCCATTGTGATAATACTAGTTCCATTAGCGTGTCCAAGAATATATTCCTTAATTCCAAGACTAAACACATACCAATTAAGTAACACGTCTTAAGGGATTAGATCACAAATAGATTGGTTCAATTGAATTTCATTCCTTCTACAAAACAGATTGTCGGTATCTTTACTAAACCTTTACCAAAGACACAGTTTGGTACCTACGCCAAAAGGTTGGTATCATATCTTATTCCATATAACTTGTTCAATTTGATAGGAGGATATGTGTTATAGAGTCTTCTTTGACATTGATTTCAAAGGGGGAGAATTTGTTGTTGCTACAGATGATAAGCAAACGGTGATTACAAGTATAGCATGTATCCAAAAAATGAAGGTTGCCATCAATGCCAAAGGGGAGATTCTTGGAATTATGATAGGTAGTGCAATAATATGGAAACAGATCATATTGTGATGTGGTTGGAATTGATGGCAACAAATAGTTCTAAGCATATGATCCAACAGCAAGGAGGACAGATAAGCAGAGGACTTAGAAAAATCGACGGTTGTGGATGAATTCCGCAAGGGAAAGGTGTAGAAAAATTATCGGGCCCACAAAAATTAGATGAAGATCTGCACTTGATATTAGATCAATGGACAAAGAAGAAGCTGCAAATATCAACGGTCAAAGATGAGTTCCACAATGTGAAGTTGCAAAGTGTTTAAAATTGTAGGAGTTTCATTACAGAATCCCATATTTGAAAAGTGGGAAGGAGGATCAGCAATCTGACTGCGGAAAGGACCTTTACGAATGCATAATTGCGGAAGTCAATTTTGGAATTCGAGCACTTATGCAATCCGCAATTGCGAAAAGAATCTTATGGAAAGAATCTTGCGGAACCAGAACTACAGAAACAGATTAGTGGAAGTCAATTTTGGAATTCAGGAATTTATGCAATCTGCAAGTACAGAAAGAATCTTACGGAAAGAATCTTGCTAACCCAGAACTACAGAAATAGATTTGCAGAAACTCATAATTGTGGGAAGATCGAGGTTGCGAAAGCAAGTAAGTTGTCTTGTTGCTTCGTCATGAGTTTTTGGAATGCAAAGGAAAATTGATTCAAGCAGTTATGAATTCAAGAAACCGGTAGAAAATGGTAAATGATGTATAGATTACTTATTGATTGGGTTCCTTTCTTGTCATGTGTCATTGAATGGGTTTTGATCACTTATGAAACTGAAAATTTAGGCATACGAACAGGTAATGGAATAAATACTAGCATGCATAAAATGATGGTGTAGAGAGGAATTTGAGTGTGCTCTCTAAACACAGAGAGATGGTGCATGGAATGTTGTCGAAGGGTGTTCTGAAATGGGGAGAATATGCAGAACAGAGACAGTGAGAGGAGCCGAGTTTGAATAAGCAGATACAAAAGTAGATAAGAAAGTGTAACAGAGTTGGTAAGCATAGTTATATATATTTTTATGCATATTGTACTGAACATGTTTAAATCTAAGGAATAAGGGTGGTAGGGTGGTGCTAGGAAAAACATGTTGTCTTCTATGTACAAGTGGAAGTGGGTACTTCCACTCAGTATTAGTTGGATATTTTTATTTTTAGTAGGTGCTAGAAAAACATGAGGGTTGGTGCTCTCTGCAAGTAGGAACTTGTAAACCGAGGTTGCAGCCTCATTTGAGTAGGTACTCAAACAAAGATGATGTAAATGATTTGGAGTTGCTTGACACTCTAAGAAGAAAGGTTTATGTTAATATTTGTTTATGGATCTATCTTGTGTGTGATTGATGATTATCAGTTCTTTTTTTATACTTGTTGCATCACCATGACTATAAATTTTTTATCAGTAATAATGGTTTAAAATTTGGATATTGTTTAAGCTTAGAAATAATTGATTCACCACCCCCCCTCTCATTTATTTGAATAATCTCAACACTATGATGTACTTTTTACTGTGATTAATGAATACTATGTGTTGTTGATATTTCTCTGAGCTCGTATCCATTGCAGTGCGCTTAATATCCAGGAGGGCCCCCTGTTTCGAGTCGCACTAGCAGTGCTAGAATTGTAGGCGTGTTGTGCAAGTGTGTTTGTTGTATTTGCAATATGTTCAATTTTTATCTTGGGTTTGATTGATGTGTATACTTTGTTACAAATCTATCTCATGCAGGGTATGTAGAATATCTATAATTCTGTTGTATATTTGACTCAAGTATAATAGTTAGAATATCTATAATTATGTTGCATATTCATCTCAAATAGTGTTGATGTATCTGTAACTTCGGAATGTATTCACTTGTATATCTTATACTGTATTTCATTGTACCCCGATGTTCCTATCGGAAGAATCATTATTATAATAAATTTATGTAAATTCATAGAGGTTAACCCTCCTTTGTAAGTCGGGGAAATAGTCCCCATAGTTGAGGGGTACTAGGGTTATTAGACTCTCCTAGTGAGGTCGGCCCTGGTAAGTAATTGTCAAGTGGAAAACTAGTATANTTGACACACACACTCACTCAAATATAGCGCATGAGTGAGAGAAGAGGAGCTTGCACAAGTGAGAGAAAGAACGGTTGTCGAAGATCATCTTTATGTTTTTGGGTTTTACTTTTTCTATCGGTGCTCATTCTATCTCTGAGGAAGTTGTGGGGTTTTCTCCTTTATGGTTTCCCCGAGGAAAAATATTTGGGTCTCTTGTCTCTTGTGATTATTGATGTGCATGTTATTCTCTCAGATAAGATCCTAGATCACATTGATTAAATGATAAAAATATAACATGGTATCAAAGCTAACCTGAGAAGAAGACACTGTGCAGCTGCAGAACCTAGGGATTCTTAATTTTTGGGTCTCTCTCCATAGATCATTAGAAAAATGAGGCTAGGATAACTATCCATTTAAGGGTGCATCTTTCTGTCAAAGCCAAATTTGATTCCAGGCATTTTCAATTTTTGACCTATCACTACTGTAGGAAATTAGGGATTTTTACAGAAGATGAATTTTTTAGTGATCCCATCATAGGATTTCTCTCCTCATCAAAATAAAAGTTTAGAGACCAAGATGGTTGGGTAGAACTCTGGGAAAGTCAAACCCTAATTTTTCGTGGATCCAGAAAACCAGCACTGCAGAAAATCAGCCCCAGATCCAATTCTAGCATCTCAAATTTGTAATATCTAAATATTTTTGTATTTCCATTTGAGGTTCTATTTAAAGATGTATCATCACACCAAGCTTGATGAAAATATTGAGGGAGATGATAAATTCCAGGAATGGAAGTATAGGATCTCACTGGTTCTTGAAGAAAATTAATTGGACTCCTATTTAAGTGGAGAGGTTCAAATTCCAGAGGGAGATGAGGCTAAGGCCTTACACAAGAATAACTTGGTCAAGGCCAAGAGGATTATTGTTGATTCTATCAAGGTTCACCTTATACCTCAAGTGTCTTCCATAAAGACACCTAAAGAGATGTTTGATTCCTTGACCAAGCTATTTGAAGGAAAGAACATAAATCAGAAGATGACTTTGAGAAACCAATTGAAGAATGTGAAGATCCAGAATGCAGAGATTATACATTCATACTTTACAAGGGTCTCTCAAATCAAAGAACAACTTGAAGCAGTAGAGAATACAGAAATTTTGATGACCACCTTGAATGGTCTCCCCAGTTCATGGGACTCCTTCATTCAAGGGATTTGTGCTAGAAGAAAGCTAATCACTTATAGTAGGCTGTGGAAGGAATTCTCACAAGAAGAAGCTCGAATAGTAGCTCAAGAAGAAAAGATGGGAAATTAATATCAAGCTCTCACAGTACACACTAAGAAAAATAGAAGGGACTATCATCATCCCAATGGTAAGCATTCTCAATAGAAAGATAACCCTAGAAGATCCAGCAGAGATCTATCTAAATATAGATGCTATACATGTGATGAGAGAGGACACTTTACCAAATATTGTACTAGAAATAAGGATGGCTCTCAAAAGAATAAGGACAATAAAAGAATACAGCATGCTCACACTACAGAGGATGATGAACCTCCCAGAAAGAGAGCCAAAGAAGAAAGTGAAGATTCTTCAAGTGATGAAGAGTATGTTTTGATTTCTTCCCTCATGGGAACTGTCACACATGGAAGAAATGATTGGCTCATAGATAGTGGGGCTTCCAAGCATATGACGGGATTCAAAGAATATTTTGTGAAACTATCTGAACATGAGTCACCTCATAAAGTGAAACTTGGGGATTACTACCAGTATCCCATAAAAGGTAGTGGTGAATCCTATAAGCTAGACTCTAGAAAGTATATGAAGATGAAGGATGTCTTGTTTGTACCAGGACTAAAGAAGAATATCCTCTCCATATCTTCATTAGATGAAAAAGGCATGAGGGTTGCATTTGTAGATGGCCAAGTCCTTATGTGTCCAAAGGGAAAGACTATAGATGATGCAGTAGTGATTGGAGAGCAAGAGGAAGGCTTATGGCAAATTAAAGGGCCAACCAAAACAAGCCTTCGTCCATGACTCAGTAGATCCAAGTGAACTATGGCATAGAAGGCTTGCACATGTGTACTATAGGACACTAACACCTGGAAGAAAATTTGTTGAAGGTTTTCCAGAAATACAGGCAAAGCATGAAGGTGTTTTGAAAGGATGTGCAAAAGGAAAGAACACAAAGAAGACATTTCCAAGTAGCAAGAGCAAGGAAAAAGGAATATTGGAAATCATCCACGCCTATGTCATCTAGTTCATTGAGTGGGTATGTATATTATGTTTGTTTCATTGATGAATTTTCTAGGAAGACATGGATATATTTCTTGAAAAGCAAGGATGAATTATTCAATAAGTTCAAGGAATTCAAATCCTTGATCGAGAACAACATAGAAAATAAAATCAAGACCTTTCGATCAGACAATGGCGGAGAATTCACATTAGATGAATTCAAGGAATTATGATAAGAGTCGGGGATTAAGATGGAATTGACCACTACATATAATCCACAAGAGAATGGAGTTGCAGAAAGGAAGAATAGAACGATTATGGAAGAAGCAAGGGAAATGCTTCGTGATCAATATCTTTCCATACATCTATGGGCAAAAGCTATTAGGATAGTTGTGTATGTACAGAACCATACTCTACATAGAGTACTTGAGAACAAGACACTAGAAGAAGTCTTCTCCGACAAGAAACCAGAAGTCAGTCATCTCATAATATTTGGTTGTTCAGTGTACATACACATTCCAAAAGAAAAGAGGACGAAGTTAGATCCTTCAAGAAAGAAGGGTATATTTGTGGGATATAGTGAAAGCTAAAAGGATTACAGAATATATTTCCCAGGATTCAAGAATATCGACATCATAAGGGATGTAACATTCGATGAAGACTCAGTTTACAACAAATCTAGAAAGAGACCTGTTGAAGATCCTGAATAAATAGAAGTACCCATGATCCAAGATACAACTATGAACGATGCAACTCCAGAAGAAGATCGAGAAATAGAAGAACCATAGGAACCTGTAGATCCACCCCAAGATAAGAATCCTTACAAAAGGAAACTTACATGGGTACAAGAGGCTATCTAAGGTGCAAAAAGATATGGGGCTCTAGAAGAATTGCACAGAGAAAGGAAGAGAACTAGTTCCTACTCCAGTTATGTATCCCTATTGTGTGACTTCATTTATAAAGAACATTCCAACTATGAAGAAGCAGTAGAAAAGAAAGAATGGAATGATTCTATGATCAAGGAGTACCAGCCGATCATGAAGAATGATGTATGGGATGTGGTCCCAAGACCAGAAGGGAAGTATGTTGTAATTTCCAAATTGATCTACAAGATTAAACATGCTGCAGATGGCAGCATAGAGAAATATAAATCAAGATTGCTGGCACATGGCTTCTCCCAGAAGGAAGGGATAGATTATGAAGAAACTTTTGCATCTATAGCCAGATACACTTTCATCAGATCAATACTTTCTCTGACTGCAGTGATGAAATGGAAGATATGCCAGATGGATGTCAAAACAGCATTCTTGAATGGTGTAGTAGAAGAGGAAGTGTATGTGGAGCAGCCACTCGGTTTTGAGACACATGACATGGAGACTCATGTGTGCAAATTGAAGAAGACCCTGTACAGTTTGAAATAGGCACCCAGGACATCGTACAATAGAATTTGCATCTTCCTGACTAGCTTGGGCTTTACCAAGAGTAAAGCGGATTCCAACCTTTACTGCAAGGTTGAGGAAGGGAACCCAATGATACTCCTATTATATTCGGATGAACTATTTGTGACAAGAGAGGATGGGTTGATTGCTAACACGAAGAGGAATATTGCTGCCGAGTTTGAGATGAAATACTTGGGTATGATGCATTACTTTCTAGGCATGGAGGTGTGGCAAAATGAAAATGGAATCTCCCTTGGACCAGGGAAGTATGTAGTAGATATCCTGAAGAGGTTTGGGATGATGGAATGCAAGTCCATGACCACACCTATGGCATCGAACCTGAATCTATTGAGTGATGCTTCATCAGAGTCGGTTGATGCTACGATGTATCGTCAAATGATTGGGTCATTCATGTACCTGACGAATACGAGACCAGATATTTTCTTTGTTGTGAACACATTGAGCCAGTTCCTGACGGATCAGAGACATGTTCACTTGATTACTGCAAAGCATATTCTAAGGTACCTAAAGGGTACAGTTGATTATGGGCTCAAATATGAAGTGAATCAGAAGATTAACCTGGATGGTTATGTGGATTCGGATTGGGTAGGAAGTGCCATTGACAGGAAGAGCACTTCATGGTGTTGCTTCAGTATGGGATCAAGTGTGATCTCTTGGTTTAGCAAGAAGCAGTCCTACGTGGAAGTGAGTATAGCCGAAGCAGAGTATGTCATAGCTTGTTCAGTTAGTTGTGAGGCAGTGTGGCTGAGGAATATAGTCTCTGATTTGTTTGATCTCTAGTTGGATGTTACTTGTATATATTGCGACATATAGAGTTGTGTGAAGTTGTCAGAGAACCCGGTGTTCCATGACAAGTCAGATCATATCGAGATCAAATATCACTATATCAAGGATATGGTGCAGAGAGGAGCAGTGAAGCTCCAGTATGTTGCGACGGACAAGTAGATATTTGATGTGTTGACCATTCCATTAGCCAAAGTGTGTTATACCAAAATACTGTCACCATCATGTGATAAGACCTTTGACATACCTACTTGCCCTGAATCCCAGCACTTGGAGTGGAAACCCATGCTAATTGCCAATCTTTCATGAAAATTCCCAGCACCACGCTTTCCCTGTTGTCCAGGAGTGGTACCTTGTTCGCACCGCCTATCCCTTATTGTCCACAAGTGGTGCCACCGCTTATGACCCTTAGTCCATAAGCATTTATTACCAGAACCGCTCTATCATTGAAGAAGAAACGTGGTACCCTAGGTAAAAAGGGAAAAAGATAAGTTTCTCAAGGCTTCTAGATGATAAGCCTCGTGTCCTCCCTTATCCCTATTGTTGTGGGTTAGCTGAGTTCGAGATCCCTCATCCTAGGATCTTAGAGGCCACCTCACCCACTAATATCTCAACCATCCCTATCCATTAAGCCTTATAAATATGATCTCATAGCCATGGTTGAGGGGAGAACTCTTAAGGCATTGTTATGCTATTGGATTGATCACTTGGCCCAAGACCATTTGGGGGAGCATAGAGAGCTAGATTTAGAGCTTTTGGGGATGAAAATGCTTGGTTTCATGGAGATGCATGTCAACACTAAGGCTTGGTTGTAAACTTCTTCATATTTCTATATTAATGCAAGTTGATTTATGCCCCACATATATTGTTGTTGTTTGATTTCACATGTATGTTGTTAGATTCCTTAGTCGCTAACATAGATTAGTAGATTATATTCAGGTGGTTTCGATATGTTTGCGTGTTAAAGCTTATTGCAGGTACACAGGGTAACGATCGAAGCATTACATTCCAGGTATCTATGGCACTGTTGCTCCCGCAACTTTTTCTCCCCGATTTTAATTTTTTACTTAAACTCTGGGCCCTTCCTCATCAATTTTTTGCTTGGTGATTATTAAAAGCTTGATCCTCTCTGGCATATATTTTTTTGTTGCACTTTGAAAATAGATGTCCGCAGGTTTATATGTGCCTCGTTCTTTTTGGTCTGAGTCATGAGTGTCTATTTTACTGGCCGAAGAGAAGGAAAAACTTTGTTCTTTTGAGTTTCCTTTCTATGAAGGAGCGAACCTAGCTGTGCCTGAGCCTTAAAGCGGTTTGAATCCTTGAGTTTTTCTATAAATCGGGCCTCTTTTGTTAGATCGGAAGCTGCGAAGTTCCATCTCATCCGCCATTGAGGCTCCTAGATCATTTTTTTTTTCTCTTTCGCCCGAAGTATGATCCATCCGACGCCCGATTCGTTTGGTTTAAATCGCTTGTCCATAAGTCTCCACTCGCCCGCCGTTGCGACCTGGAGGAGATAGTTGGATTCCGATTCAAGTATCATCCGACATCCGACCTTGTCTTCCCCCACCCGAACTAAGTTTTTCCATCTCGTCACCTGTCTCCGGCCATTGTTCCGTCCGCCGTTACGGATGAGCCACCCTTCCTGGTTCCCGAAGCACTCTTCCCCCCGACGTCCGATTCTCACCTTTTCTCCCATGTTTTCGAGCACCTGGTCCTTGTACTCCTCCACCGTTGCGACCCCTGAAGTCTTGTCCCGTCCGATGCATAATCTTGCCGACCGCCGATTTATAATTTTGCCGCCCCAGGCTCAAGCGAGTACTCGCCCGGATGAACCAGGCTGGCTTCTTGTGGACTTATCATTCTGATTAGAAAGTTTAAGTGCTTAAGATCTCAAGTAAATAAATAATGTACCAAAGTTGTCTGCAGGAGGAATCCCATAGATCGGTGAAGCAACCTAGAGCGAAGGAAAGGACAAAACAAACGAATGACAGAGGCACCGACGAGGAAGACTCATCAGTTACTGGTCAGAAGATAAACGCTCATAGAGAATGATTGGGAAAACGCATCGGCCAGAAGAGGAATTTGAAACGTTGAATACGCTGGAGAGTCACACACTGAGAGGCAGCCCAAGGGGCAAGAGTTGTAGTTTAAATATTTGGAAGTAGGACTGAAATAGGGCTTTTTCCCCTGGAAAATTTTGTACATGTTTGCTTGTAAGAGGAACTACTTCGTTTTGCAAAGGAAACTGCAATTTTGTCTATCGGAGAGAGTGTAAAGTGGAATGTATCAATGCAACTCAATGAATAATGTTGAAGAGGAACTTTTTCGTTTTCAGCTGTGTTTCATTTACTTTAAGAGTATTTAATGTTCTGAACCTATGGTCTGGTTAAATGTTCTTCAGTAGTTTCTGGGATATTTTTTCACTGTGAGCAATAAATGTTGTTATAAAATGATCGGCTATCTGGTTATTTAAATATATGTAGGAGTTCATGTACTTTAGAAGAAGTATCAGCTATCTGTGTTTCTTTTTAATGTATGTGAAAATGTATTGCTCATTCAAAATGATAATCTTGCTCCCTAGGGATAGTTTAGATAGTTAGTTTATTCCTTTTTGTATCTGGTTTGGTTGCTCGCGAGCAAAAGACAAGAGGTAAGAACTTGCGCATCACTTTGTGATCACTCCCTGCATCTTGATCGCCCTGCATTTAGTTAGGCACTTGCATATCATTTCTTTAAGTCAAAATACAAAAAGCTTGGTGGGTCGAGCCGCAACCGGTAAAACCTTAGTTTTGTTTCTTGACCTACGGTAGCCGGACCGCAAACCAGACAGATTCCCTATTCCAAACAGTCAACGGGCTAGTTGGGAACGTTGATTGGGGAGAATCCCTTACTGTTGCCGCCTGCGAATTTCTAGGCCTCAACAGTTTTGGCGCTAGAAGGAGGGCCGCCAGTGCATGGCTGGCCGAGGAAACCCGTTTTACCGAGATTATTCCGCTGGTTACAGTTCTGAAAGTAGTGGACCACGTAATTCAATTTCGGAAGAAGAAAATAGAGAACATCTATATCCTGTTCGCAACGAAATTGTTAATGAACTGAGAAGACATACCCGTGCTTATGTAAAGAATATTGGAGGGTTGCCTATTATCCACGAATTGCCTAGAAGAGAGTACAAGAAGAAAGACCGTCCTCTAATTGAAGATTCAGTGTTGGTTGGAGACTGGGAAGAACTTGTGGAAACTGCCATACAGGAGGTTGAATTTCCTTTGAACCAAGTAGGCCTAGACACTCCTTACAGTTCTCCTGTTCACACCCCGGTTGGTTCACGTCCTCACTCTCTTGTTGGTTCACCCCCTCACTCTCCGCCTCAACTCATGGACGACCTTAACGCAAATCCACCAAATCCACCTAATCCACCGCCAGCTTGGAAAGCTAGATCACCTCTAAATCTGACCCCACCTTTGCATGACCTACCTCAAGCCTTTGAGAAGCTACTGTCCAAATTTGATCCAAATGAGAAAATCCTAGTGGATGACCACCTACAGAGTTTCTACTTGGCAATAGAAGGTCTGAGGGCTGGGGAACACGAAGATGTAGTGTGTAGACTATTCTCGCACACCCTCAAAGGAGCTGTGGCCTCGTGGTATTTTGGATTGCCCGCTAACTCTATCCCAGACTGGGATACCTTCGAGAGAATGTTCAGGAGTAAGTATGCAGTCCAAAAGACTCACGCTGCCCTC
>LPNX011051881.1:0-10205 GCA_001517045.1 Pseudotsuga menziesii
TTCACGTCATCACAATTCTGAGCAACGGAGATAAGAATAGGTGGCACTTTAGATTGACCTATCCCCGTAAGCGAAACACCAGTGTTTTCATTGAAGGTGGTAGGGGCGGCGGTAGCAGTATTCACAACGGTTTTTCGCGAGCCCTTGGATTTTATTCTGCGCCTTTGGACGCCTTTAGTATGTGTCCTCAAATGTCTTTTTAGTTCATCGCTTCGGCTGAAGCTTTTCGGACAGCCCTGAACGGTACATTGGTGAGGCTTCTCGCCAGTATGCGTTCTTACGTGCCTTTTTTTATGTTCAAGTCTGTGGAAACCTCGTGAACAAATTTCACATCTAAAGGGTCTTTGGTCATTATCCGGAGGAAATCTATCTCGCAGGTAATTCATATATGGAATTTAAGAAAAGGATCGCCGATGTGCACCTACTAAGAGCAAAAGGAAATACTATGAAGCACACCGACTCATGGCAAGAAAGGGTCTCTGTTTTTAAACTTTATCTACTAGGATTAAGGAAAAAAAGAAGAAAAATAATGAAGCAACAAAAAAAAACTGGAACTGCTTTGCCTTCCAAGTATTACTGATTGAAGAACAGTATGAGGGAGCTAAATCATTTATACACGGAAAAATTAGTGAAGGATTTTTTGGTGGGGTCTCCAAGGAAGTAATTTCTACGGTGTGGTCTATGTATGTTTTTCCGGACGCGTTCCGCCGTTTTGGTTTCTGCCCCAGAACACCCCCCATAAAAGAGGTTTTTCCGAAGAGTGCATTTCAGTTTTTCCGAGATCTTTATCTTTTTCATCCGTATTATGTAAACCTGAATAGCCCCTTGAGCAATTGAGTTGCATAATAGCATGCAATTGCATATTGAACCTCCTAGGACTTACAGGTTATTCGTCAACTAAGAAAAAATATGCTCATAACTTACATATCTCGTACACCCCAAAATCCCACATAGGATTAAAATTAAAATTATGTTTAGGTAATGAAAAAATAGTAAAAAAAATGCTTCATTAAGTTAATTATGAATTTCCCTATTAACACACATGCGTACACAAAAAAAGTATACGGAAACTATATTAGACTACACTACATCAAACTTATTTTCTTTTAAAACCTGGTGGGGGCTGAAACTTCCTTGTTTGAGGGGGCGCTTCATTATTAAACCTCGACCTATTTGCGCCGATATTATCGTTGCCACCATTGTATCTGCTCGACGATGGTTGGGCAATCTCCCTAGAATTGCTACTAGTATGCTTCGCATTGGCCGTGTTAGGTTTAGCGATCTTTCCCGGCTTTTTCTCTTTCTCTTTTCTTAGTTTCGTCTGCTTTTGCGCTTGTTTCTTTTCCTTTTTATCTCTCACTAGTCTTTCCTTCTTGGATAGTAGCGGCTTATCCTCCACCACTGTGGATAGGATCTGTTCTCCTCTTAGTATAGTCAGTCCCAACACTCTTTTTTCTACCTTGATGTTCAAAGTGGTTCCATCTTTTGAATCTTTTCTCGGTCTTAATTTATCTAGTTGAGTTTTGGGTACCCTCTCTTCTATACACTCATTCAACACTAAATTCATATGTTTATCAAATGCCATTAATTGCCCGATGTAAACGCGGCCATCTTGAGTGAGAACCCTCAGCTTATAATCAATAAGGTTGGCTAGTCGGCTGCTATGTGCCACCTGTATTTTGCTCATTAGTTATTTACTTTACTGGAAACCTGTTATACGGATGGTTCTGTTACCCCTTCTACTTTTTTCCCTATCTTGTTCATTTCTAACTAGCATAGGCTTCTTTAAATTTCATTTTTTATTTTCATAATTTTTATTTTGAATTTTTTCCCACATTATCGTGAGAAAAACAAGAACATGGAGAAATAAGGAAGCTCGGTGGGTGGTTAATTGGGGAACACACCTGGTAAGTAAAATTCAATACATGGAAGAAAAGAGAGAAATAATGTCTGACGAAGCAAAGGAAAAGCGTGAATTAGAAAGCCAAAAGGAATCAAGTCATAATAAATCCGAAAAGTCTGTGGAACCTAAGCCAAAGAGAAGGAGAAGAAGAAACTATGACGATTATGACGCTGAAGTAGCAAAAGAGGAGACTAAGGCTAAAAATGGTTTGACGAAGAGCGAAAATAATGGTACTGTTGAAGATTCTGAATCTGATATGGACGATGCCAAGTTAGACGCATTGATGGGAAATGAGGGAGAAGAAGAAGAGGACGATTTGGCAGAAATTGATACCTCTAATATCATCACATCCGGAAGAAGAACACGCGGCAAAGTAATTGACTATAAAAAGACTGCAGAAGAATTAGACAAGAAGGAACCTAGCACAGACTCTAAAGATGATGTAGGATATGGTGAAAAAGAAGAAGACGAAGAAGACGAAGAAGACGAAGAAGACGAAGAAGACGATGATTTTAAAGAGCAGTAAGCAAAATGTCGTACATACCGGCCTCTACTTGTGTATTCTGTTTACTTCAATTTCCTATATGCGTTCTATATGTATATAAACTATATGTCAGCAGAAAATTGTAAAAATATAGCACAGAATTAAAGGGGAGAAGAGTCATTCACATGCAAGTGCGCAACTGCTGCAAAATATCTCTTAACAACAGTTATTTCCATTTGCCTTTTTGTTTTCGTTTGGTGTTGGTGTCAGACTAATCGTTGGTCCATTAGGAGCGGACGCACCATTGGCATTCCCGTTGGCACTGGAGTCACCAAGGTCCATTTGATGCTTGCTGACCTTTTGATAGATGGTATTGATTAACTCTTCAAAAGCCTTATCCACGTTTTCACTGTTCAAAGCACTTGTTTCTGTGAATAATAACTGATTTTCCTGTGCAAAAGTCTTGGACTCCTCCGTAGGTACAGCACGTAAATGGGCCAAATCAGACTTGTTACCGATAAGCCCCACTGCGACGTTGTCATCTGCATTTTCTCTTAATTCTGATAACCAATGATTACAATTTTCATATGAGCTTGATTTACTGATATCGTAAACGATCAAGGCACCTACAGCTCCTCTATAATAAGCAGAAGTAATGGCTCTGTAACGTTCCTGGCCCGCAGTATCCCAAATCTGCGCCTTGATCCTCTTGCCATCAATTTCCAAAGTTCTGGTGGCAAACTCAACCCCAATTGTAGACTTTGAATCCATATTGAATTCGTTCTTCGTAAATCTTGACAATAGATTGGATTTCCCTACCCCGGAATCACCGATCAGTACAATTTTAAATAGTAGGTCGTAATCATACCCGTAGTCCTCGCTGCTCATTGTTTAAATCCCCAGACGCCGTCAGAATCCCTTTGCTGGCCTAAACAAAGTGCCTTGTAATAAAGGTCAAATTGTTATTCGTTTCTTTCTTGAAAAGTTTTGAGTTTCCCTCTTTCTCTAATTTAGCACCCGCACACCGCAGCGGTCTGTGATATTCCGCATTGGAAAATGGTAAACAAACAACAAACGAGCCCAAACATAACAACAGTAGAATTGACGCCTAGGAACAACAATACAACATACTTACAGCAAGACTACTACCTAATTAGTGCAATTAGATTGCGCTGGGATAGATCTGAAGCTTTTTTTCCCATTATGAGCCTCCCTGTTACACCTATCAAGAGCGAAGTGTGCAGTACATTATCGATACAACATGAGATGGACCATGACCAATGCCGTGATGTGTTGTGCCCACGCGAAAACTTACTAGCCATTAATAGAACTAATAATATAGAAAGTGTTGCTATACCGCGACAGAGGTCGAGCAAGAACAAGAAACCCCATGAGCATACACAATCGCAGGTTCGATTTTCCATTCCAGATCCAAATGAAATATCACAGGACTCCCCACTGAAAATTGTATTCCCCAAGAGTGGAAATGAAACCGAAAGAAGAATGTCTACTTCATCATTACTTATGAATAGCCATGGTCATTTAGTCGACATGCACTCTAAAATACTGGTCGATGTCCCTAAAGAAGTTTGGAAGTTTCATCATAACAGGAGAAAAAAATGTGAAAGCAGGCACCGTAAAACTCGTTCTGATGTTAGGTCCAACACAAGTAGTAGTGGAAAAGAACCAAACCATTCTAGATCAAAATCATTACAGTCGATCATTGTGGATACAATGAACACATATCGTGCAACCGAGGTTGAGACCAGTATTAATGAGAATACTAGTAATATTAGCCAAGTATCTCCGCTGAATTTATCATTTGACAGGCCTCCTCCCTTAACTCCCGAAAAGAATTTATATCTCACTCCTGAATCGCCATTGAACAGATATCATTTACCAGTTCCATTAGAAATATCTCTGCCGCCCTACTTATCTCCGCAAAACAAGGATAAAAAGAGGAGTAGCTTGGTTTACGATGGGGATGGCTATAGCCAGTTTCAAGAAGGTAACACCTCATCGTCAACTGAATCTTCTCTAGAACAGCCCTCATCGTCGTATTCAGATGAAGATGATTCTATTCCATATGCCCACCATGATGTGTCTTTCGAGTTAAATAATGCAGATGCTGATAAGCTTCTTGGAATTGATGAGAACGCCAACGTCAATCTGAAGATACAAAGGAGAAATCTCAAAAACCCACAACATATTAAGAGTAAAACAGATAGGGAATGTGAGGAAAAAAACACTGAAAAAAATGTTTCGTTAAAAATTCTGTCAACACCAAATAAACTGATAGACATCCCCGACTTAGAGCACATGAAATCTCCACCAAGCACAGGTTTAAATGGGACATTAAAATTTTTCCAGCAGTTTGAACCTAGCGAGGAGCCAACTTCTCCAACTCGCCAAGTTAACCCTGAATCACTGGACAAACTCGATATGTCATTCAAATTTCCCTCCAGTACTACTAACAATAATGTGGATAAGGTACATGAAAATAGAAACTCTGGAGACACGAACAATGAAGATTTCCTGAAAGTTGATACTTCGCCTGTGAATCAATCATTTGAATCCAGAAGACAGATGTTAATAGACTTGCAAAAATCTCCGACGAATAATAATCCGAGGATACATAAACATAGGAGAAGCAGGAGCGTTCATAATATTGATGACATTTCCTTAAATTTCGAGGCAACCTCCACACCACCAGCTCCGACCTCTGCTCCGTCAATTCCTGTTGAACATTCTAACCCATGTACTTCCATTGAAATACCTAAGAGATCACCCTTACGGTTCACGTCATCTCCAAAAACATCTGATATTCCTCCTGAAGCTCAATCACCTAAAAATGGGTCCTTCCTCCAAGAAATCTCGGTACCTTCGATTCAAATTATACCAGATGAAAGTATCTCTCATACAAGAGAACCATCACCATCACTTATTGAATGCCCAGAGGATGAAAACGAAGCTTTTTCTACTGAAGTTGCTGACCATTCTATTGCAATAATTAGTGAAACAAAAAGTGTTCCATCGATAGAGCCATTCAAACCGCTATCTTCATTCAATTCATTTGGTCAAGAAATTCAAAACAAGGAACCAACTCCTTTGAACCAAACTCCTACAGACTTAATTGGTAAACAAAGAAACTGTGTGAATCCGCATTCAATTCCATTTAGCGTTTTATCTTCCAATAGCCAATCGTCACAATCGGGTAGTAGTAAATCTTCCTACAATTCTGAGTTTTCTTCCAATACTGCCATTACGGATACAACATCTCAACCTTCTGTGACCATTAACAGGTCAACTTTAGAACATAACTTTATAGAAGAAAAACGATCAATTAAAAATTTAGGTCATGGTCCTCCATCCCAGAAGAACAACTATTCGTTCCCCAGGAATAAGAATACTCCTTCAAATAGACACGATTTGGATTTTAATACCATTTACGAAAAAAGAGATGGTAAAATGGTTGAGGTTATTCTTTTAGATGAGGATGAAGATGTAGGCCTCAAAAATAACGATATATCACGAACAAGAGTCTGCCATGCTCAAAAAGCTAAAAATGAGCAACAGAAGAAACGTCTAAGCCATTGCAACGAAATTTTGGGCATGTGTGATAAAACTGCAGATGATGCAAAAAGAATTATTTATCAACTGGTAAATGAGAAGCATAAATTCTCAGAAAAAGGACAACAAACAAAGCCAAAAAAATCAAGAGTACTTCCGCCGTTGCCTTTTCCACTGTATGATGAAAAAGGGAATTCTTTGATCCCGAACAAGTATCAGTCCAGTATTCATAACGACATTCCATCTCATCGCAAACTAAAATAAAAAAAAAAAAAACAACCCTACAAATTGTTCTGGTAAACAGATTTGACCAGCTCATCGCATGAAGATTTATCGGAATGGCAATTTGCTTATTGCCTATTTTATTTTTTCATCGGACATTACAAAATTTCATATCTCTTACATGTAAGAAAAACTTCTAGTTTTTGTACTTTCTTAAAAAAACTATATTCAGACATGCCAATTCTGTAAAACAAATTAATAATATGTACTTTTATATCTACCAAAGATCATCCTTGGCACATGCAATTGATTACAAATACGAACATTACGCAAAGGTTTTAAAGCTAGTCACCTACTAGGGAAGAAATGTGGAGGCTACGGGCATAAAAAACATGCAGTATTTTCTCACGCTCTCTTTGGCGAGCTTTGAACAGAAGATGGTGTCTCCTGAATAGGGCTTAATGAGTAGTCATTTGAGAACTCCGGTGTGGGTTTAGTAAATGAATTAGTTGGTGTGATAGTTGTCGGTAAATTTGGTGAGATTACGTAGTTATCATTGCATTTTCCATCTAAACCATTCGATATTTGATGTTGTGGCGAAAGAACACTTGAAGGTTCTACGTTTTGACCAACATTATGATTTTGATATTTACTATCTCTCATTTGGGATGAAGTTTTTCGGGAGAGTGAATTGCAGTCATAAGTATTCCAATTATTACTGTTAAAGAAGGTGACAGTCTTGTTTGTAAGTTCAATCTTATTTTTCATCGGAGCTAATTCTTTAGCCCCTTGGTTGATCGTTAATTTCCCATTAAAACTATGCGTACTTCTGAAAGACGATGACACAGATGAAAAAGGAGAGACTTCTCTATTCTTGGAGCCGCCCCGTAAAGGAGATTTCAGTGTACGACGATTAAGATCATCTCTTTCAGAATCAGAGAAGTTAAAATCCTCTGGAATGCCATTAATTTCATCGATGTCGTAGTGGTCGAAATCAAAAAACTTACTTTTCTGATTGTATTCGTCTTCCTCAGCTTCATCAATGAAAAAGAGATTACTCATTGGTCTGGGGACTTCTGAATCTAAATCGCAATTTAAGTCATGATATTTTAGTGATTGAGACCTAGCTGGCGGCGGAAGAGGGGGGCTATTGAGTACAGCCGTATACTGTGGGCTCGCATAGTGCGGCTGCTGTGAATGAGAGGAATCAATAAGTTGAAACGGAGTTCTTAGTATGCTACTAGTGTCATCATCATCATCTTCACCATCATCATCGGTGATTGCAAGGGCTTGTGATTGCGCATCAGAAACGCTTGGAGTTATTACAATCTTAGCCGGTGTTTGAAGAATCTGCGAATGAGGATGATTGGGAGGATGGGATTCTGATTTGGTTTCATACAAAGAACTTTGCAGGGAGACCTGCCTTTCTGAATCATTGGATACTAAGCCGTTAGAATTGTTCCCTCCTGTCCCAGAATCACTTTCAGCGTCACTTGCACTATCATCAACATTAAATATATCTGAAAACGACTTTACTGTAGGCTTGGTAGAGCCAGTAGTACCTGTAAGGGAAGCCTTTATTGCAGAAGTGTGCTCCGTTTCATCATCCGAATTATTCCTTTTGAGAGAGAAACTATAGTTCGGCTTTCCATCACGTATGATATTTTTGTTAGATTGACTATAGATCCCCCGTGTTGATTTTGCATTTGCTGGTCCACTTTCTATACTAGGAGCTTCATCGGAAAACATATAAGACTCAGCTTCTGACATCTCTTTGTCGTCGTTATCGTCCTCATCAGACAAATCGAAAAGGTCATTGTATTTTTGAATAGGCTTCTTGACATTATCGTTTATTAGAAACTGCTCTTTGTTGTCAACCGTTTCTCCAAGAGATGCATCATCATGGTGTCCGCCATGGTTACCATTAAAAGTTTCTTTCCCGTTTTCTAATCGTTTTTGATAAAGATTATCACTCTCATTTTCATCTCCATTGTTACTGTTATCTTTACCATCCTCCTCCTCATCATCATCGCTCAAGTTAAAAAGATCATTGAACTTTTTGACTTTATTGCTTTTCAAGGATGTTTCTTCGAATCGAGTCGATAAACCGCATATTTCGTTTCCCTCATTACCACTCTCATCATCTTCTATACAATTCATATCGTCATCAAAGTTCTCATCCTCATATAGATCGTCTATGTATACATTTGCCGCCGGTTCCGGTTTGGAGTAATACTTTACAGATGATGTCCTTACGTTTATGCCGGCATATTCAAACGAAAATTCCGACTCATCATCATCATCATCGTCATCATCATCGTCATCATAATCATCATCATGATCATTATCGCCATCACCGTTTTCAGAAGATTCGTCATTACAATCGTTGGCTTTATGGGTTTCTTTTTCATTGACAGAGTATTCATCGGAATTGTTGTTGAGGGAATACACCTTTTTTTCTTCTTTTCTATTAAGACTAATCCTTACTTTTTTCTTGTTCAAGGTCTCGTTTTGACTATCGTTTTTGCTCACTTTTGAAGGTGATGATTGTAAGTCGCCGTGTCGTATCTTTGGTGAGAGGGAAAGTGTTTGACTATAAAAACAAGGTGACTTGTTTATTGGTGATGTGGTTTCGGAAGAGGTTAAAGTGGAAGTAGTGGTCACTCTTTCGATGTCTAATATTTTCTCATCGGTTTGTTCATTAGAAGATTGGTCATTATTAATGGTGGTGGTTGAATTTCCGGAAAACGCAGCGGCTAGTAGACTCATATCCATTTGAGAAGCCTTTCCCAAATTTATTATATCATCATGAGAATGAATTCTTGCTTGTCTGTTTCTATTTTTGGCAAGCGCTAATGCTTTATAAACATGATGTTCCTTCTTAGATGACCCGTCCTCAGCATCGTCGATATTTTCCTGCTGTTTACCCTTGTTCTTGTTCAATATTCTTATGGCAGGTTCCAGGTTAGATGGTGATGTAGTTGAAGTTAGATTTTCATTGCCAATGATAGGGGTTTTGAATTGTTTAGAAGAAGTCGCTTCAGATGTGTTTGATGCTGGGGAAGCAGGATCGTTTAATATTATTACGTGCGATTCGACCTTGGAATCTCCCCACGAATGAGTAATTGTGCCCTTAATAGCAGGCAGAGAGTCTGTGGTTCTATTAAAATCTTTTGCAGGAGAAGTTTTTTTATATGCAGTATATTCACTTTCATTGTCATGACGTGAAAAGGAAGAGGTAGAAGAGGAAGGAAAGAGCGGCGGTGGTAATGGCGGCGGAGGTCCAGTATTTTTTGTGGGTGGATTTTGGAGAACAAATGAATTTGAAGTAGTCTGATTTGTGCTTGTGGTTGGAGTTGAAGCTAAATGCGAGTTTAAGTTTGAGTTTGAAGTTTTCTTGAACAACTTTGAAGTCTTGTTAGCCAAACGATGGAAAGACTCAAATCCAGGTGAGTGTTTCGCGGGTGGTGGAATGCTATCGTAATTCATTTGTGATGGTGTAGATGGTAGAAAGTCTAAGGAGTCATCACTTGACCTTTGAGAACTATTATTAGTATTGCCACTGAAGTTGCTATGTCGCTTGGGGCTTTCATCAAACGACGTGGACTTCTTATGGGCTTTTATGAAAGACCGCATGATGAAATATTCCAGTTATGCGTGTGCGTCTTGTGATGCAGATCCTTTTGGGCAAAAACAGTTGGTTTGTGCGAAAACGCAAGGTAATAAATAGGCTTAAAGGAACTAAAAAAAAAAAAAGGAAAATAACCAGCTAAGATTTAAGGTACAAGAAAGCGGTTGCACCTCAAGTAATGATAGTTATTAAACCTTGGATTGGACCAGATGTTTAAAATTGTTTTCAATAGTAGATTTGCAGTCGTAAATGCGTTCTCAGCAATATCATATTGTGTTTATGAAGTATTACCAAACGGGTAGAAGAACGGTTTAAGAGAATATGTCCGGATAAAGCGATCAGGAGAAAAGCTTAAAACCCAAAGTGGTCAATCTGCAGCCCATTTAGGCACTCTG
>LPNX011051886.1:1737-89792 GCA_001517045.1 Pseudotsuga menziesii
TAATTCGCATGTGTATTAGATGGGAATAAATGTATGATTTTTTTTTAAATTTAAACATAATATCATATTAAAAATTTATACTGATTAATAATGGACACCATTCAAGCTACTAAAATATAATGACCATACATAAAGCGACTAAAAGTTGACTAAATTAGTGACCAATAAATGAGATTAAAGACCAAAATTCGCAAATAAAATGACCAATAATTGAAAGATACGCGATCAAACAATGAGATACAAATGACCAGAAAAATGACCAAAATTCGCATATCAATGACCAAAAATCAGTTTTGGTGGCTAATTTATGGTCTTTTATTACGCGACCAAATTTGGTCATATTTTAGCTTGTCATGTGATCATTAATTTGGTCACAAATGTGGTCATATATTTGGTCATTGATTCAAATATATGACCAAATTAATGACCAACCAACAAGCTATAAATGACCAAAATAAAAATGACCAATTTTGGTCATGTAATAAAAGACCGCAAATTAGCCACCAGCGATCGCCAAACCAAAAGTGGTCATTGATATGCAGATTTTGGTCATTTTTTTGGTCACTAATCTCTCATTTTCCACTAGTGGTGATATGAATAATACGGAAAAACCATAAATATGTTGATGAAAACTTTGCTGATGACCTAATGCTTGTTCAAATGGGTATGTTTCATGAGTTAGTGTAATGATGTTATTCTCTTGATGTCTTGCCTTAGTTTTCCCCTGCTCAGAAAGAAGTATTCTAGGATTTCCTAAGAAAACACCCAACGAACAGTACAAGTTCAAAGAGAATCTAAGTTTGGAAAGGTTAAGACTTATGCATTACACGATCCACCTATTGGAAGGCAGAAAGTGAAAGGAAAAGTGTAAACATAAGGTTAATAAGATTTTACGTGTTCCGCATTTCGCATAGCAGAAGGTGGAAAGAGGGAAGAAAAGTTAAAACATAAATATGTTGAGATTTATGTGATTTGCGGTCCACACAACGGAAAGTTTAAGATAAAATATGAAAAGGTGTCACAAATTCCGCGATCCATGGTCCGCATAGTGGAAAGAAGAACGTCGAAATTAAAATCCTTAAAGGATTAAGACTTCTGTGATCCATGATCCACACAGCAAAAGGTGGAAGGCATAAAGTTAAAATTAAAAACTTAAATAATCTTAGGACTTCTGCATTCTGTGATCCGCACAACGGAAAGCGTAAAGTGGAAGAGTTAAGTAAAATATGCAAAGATGTTAAGACTTTTAAGTTACGCGATCCACACAACGGAAAGTGGAAAGAAGAAGAAACATTGAAATTTTAATGATGATAAGACTTCTACATTGCACGATCTGCAGAACCAAAGGAGGAAAGCGAAAAGTAAAGTTAAAATTTTAAAAGTGTTAAGAATTTCGCGATACGCAATCCGCACAATGAAAAGAGGAAAGTGGAATGTAAAGTCAAAATCTTAAGCGTATTAAGACTTCTGCAATCCGTGATCTGCACAGCAAAAGAGAAAGGTGAAAAGTAAGGTTAGATTCTTTTAATGTTAAGACTTTTGCAATCTGCACAGCGGAAAGCGGAAAGCGAAAATAAAGGATTAAATTATTAAGAGTTTTAAGACTTCCGCGATCCGTGATCTGTACTGCAGAAATCGGAAAATTGAAAAAAAGATTAAATTCATAAGAATGTTATTTTTCCACGGTCTGTGATCCGTACATCGAAAGGTGGAAAAGAAAGTTGAAGGCCTTAAGAATTTTTAGGATTTTCCACGTTCCGCAGTCCGTAGCGGAAGGCAAAAGTACGATTGAATAAATTCCACCGTGTGTTAAGCTTCTGAGTTCTGCAGTCCGTAGTAGAAGGAAAAAGGCTAAGGGGCTAAGTGCGAGAAGATAAGGTCGGAAGGTCAGTTTCAGTTTGAAATGTCTACCTAGACATAGAAATGGATTTGTTTATGGTTTTTTAATGTTATTGATTGTTTTAGCTTAACGATGAATTGTTTATGGAAGGTTTTAGCCAAATTTATGTGAATGAATAATATGCATGGGAAAAACTTTTTTTATATATACATTTTGGAAGGTTATATGGGTATGTTACACAGGACCCATGAGGCATTAAGGGATGTGATCCCTGCTCTACACATGGAGGATGATATTTACTTGAGCATAAAAAGGGTTTTTGAAGGTCTTTACTTTGTCCTTAGCCTGCATTTTGGTATGTTGTGTGGTCGGAGGTTGTTTACGGCCGAGTTCTGCTCTGTATGCAACATGCTCTGGTTTTTCTTGCGTTGAGGCATATGTTACATTGTTATTACTCTGTTGATGACACTGTGTGAGATATTTCTATCAGTGGTTTCCTCAACGAACTCTTCATAGTGTCAGAGCTTCAATGAGCCTCTCAAGTTTTCCACCACACGGCTAGCTTGTCTCGGTAGGTGAGCAAGCTTACTAACTTGTAATATTATCCATTTGTTTAAATTATCTATTAAAACATCACTGAGGGTTTTTGTTCAAGGGATTTTAGGCTACAGAGAGATAAGGGAGCTCGGAGGAGCAAACCCTTGGCTCTCGTTTCCAACACGCCAAGGTAGACAAACTTCTGCAAGTTATTTTGGTTTAGAAATCTTTAACAATGAAACTAAGTAATGATTAAATAGGGTTTGCTTGCAGGTTTCGACGCTGGAGAGGAAGCGACAAGGTCACCTCCTCCCAGGCCCATGTTTCCAAACACCCGTGTAAGTTTCTCTAACCCTGTTTCAAACTGGTTCTTTGTTTATTTTTATAATTTATTTTATTGAAATAACTCATGTTGATCCCCTCTCACTCAGTTGCAGGTTTTGTTGGGTGAGACTTCATGGGGCCGCAATGAAAGATAAGTGGTTTTGTTCTTTTTAAATTTTAAGTTAGCCATTAATTATATTGGAAACCCCTTTCAGGTTGTGCTGGCTTAAATCCATAACTTGGAACTATAATGAAATGAATTACTTTTCGGTTTTTATTAAACCCTGGTAGGGTTTATGAGGTGTACTTGACGGGTCTTATTCCTGTGTAATTTTCGATACAATTTTGGTTTTTAATTTAGAGTGGAAGCCATTAATAATGGTATTATAACCACTCTGTATGCATGTATAAATATATTTTCTATTATATAATTTCGATAGATTAGAGCATTGGGAGACGACCTTGGCTGTATTTTAACCAATGTTGTTTTGTAAATTTCTATATGTAATTATTATGTGGGTTATTGTGAAACCATCCACTGTCATCGTACATGGTATTATGGTCGTGGAAAGAAAAACATCTCTTTCGTTTTCAATATCTATGTCTATAGTTGTAAAACGTGTTGTTTGATATGCGTTGCGATGGTAGCTTTATGGAAAATACTTACGGTAATTTAAACTCTTGCTTAAGTTAGTTAACTTGTAACCTCTATAGAGTCTTTCAGTGTTTATGAATCGCTGGTGGTAGAACATATTGGTGGCCATTTAGCATGGACTTACATCCATGTTTTTATTCTTGTAATTCCAGTGATGGTTTTATCCTACGATGTGATTTACATTTTGATGAGCTTGTTAATTCGTAGGACTGTAACTTTAATTAAATATTTGAAGAGATTCGATATTCCGATCTCTGGTGTGTATAGTTTGACCCTTGATCCATATTTTTTTATCGGGATATGTTTTGTTTACTTTCATGATGTAGTCTTATTACAATATTTACTTGTAAATACTGTCTCATCCAGATCTGCGTTATCTCCAAGCGTTGTAAATTGTTTTGTTGTTTATTTAAGGGATTTGATCCCACAATCCCTACAATGTAGATTAACATGTGAGTTCTTGGAGGTTATGTCGACTGTTTTAAAATGTCGATTGTCTCGGTAGCGATGGCGTGGACTTACATACGATACTGACTTCATGTCATGATAATAGATATGATATCTAGTTTATCAATGAGTTTGTAGATTTGAAATAAATTATTTTTTTATTATCTAAGCCTGTTAGTGGATGTTACAAGGATCCTCGATCCATTTATTTATATTTGATTTAGGCTTCTTTATTTGTATTTTGACAAGCCTAGCAGACGTCGATAATCCTCTGTTTGATTGTGGAAATTAACTGGATACTTGGAGGGATTCGATCCTGTGACCTCTATATTGTATTGTAAGTTACTGTATGAGATTGAGGCCCCAGTCCTTTTATGGATATTATGAAGGAAATGATCCCCCAATTCCTGTAATTATTTTCTTAATGATCTTTTAATAATAACATTGTTTGTTCCTATGTAAATCATATTTTTCACTTAATACATTAGCTTTGATACTATCGATTTGAGTAGGGAATTTGGATGAATGTTTAAGTAAAAGGTTTTACTTTGCCTACATGGAAAGGAAATGCAATTCTAAACATATAAACATAACTGTAGATCCAGTCGATAATCTAAAGTAGAGTAAGAATATATCGAGCAAAACAACGAATTTTGGAAATATGCAGTTGAATATAGGAAATTTCTTTGTAGATTAGAAATAGACAATTTTACTTCATTAAGTGGGAGACTAATTATAACAACAGTAGGATAATCAAAACAATTAGAGTTAATCTACTACGAATCTAGGGATAAAATATATTCTACAACATTAAAAATATAAGATATAAACCTGGCACCAACGTTGGGAAAACAAGAGTGGAGATGATGTTCCTCTGAACCAACTCCCAAAGTAGCCAAGTTACTTTCTCCAGAACCCCCGAGCCTGTTCGCTGAACCATAACAACAAAATCTCAATGCACCATCTCTTTCATTTCATAGATGTTTAATCCCCATCCAATGCTAGCCTCCTGTTGCTTATGGACATACTAATTTATAGTATTTTTCCTATATTTTGACCGGAGGAGAATCAACAACTATGCATAGAATTATATCCATGCAAACATAAGCACCTAAATTGTACTGGCTCAAAGTCATTGTTTTTGGATTCTTCATCATGCACAATACATGTGCCATACGTTCCAATAATAGCTTTAACTCAATGTTGACCATACTAATGTCGAATCAAAATAAGGGAAGGGGATGAGTGGAAAACAACTTTCAATACAAATAACGTACTATATGAATGGTTGGTCATGCCTTTTGTATGAGTAACTTCCTGTATGTATTGGCATCTCTCTTACTTATAATGTGGTATATCTTTATCCTTATTTGGTTGATAATACAGGTCATTCCACATAATATTTCAATGATGAAGGAGCAGAGAACATATAATGGATGAAGCAAATTCCCAATGAAAAACCATTAGAACATGAATCCATCTTGGACACTAAAATTGTGAGGAAAACTAGGAGAAAGGAGTACCCAAAGTACTTAGTGAAATAAAAAGATTGTCCATAGGAAGATTCCACCTGGATGAACGTTGTAGAGTTAGAGAAAAAAAGTTACTTAGTGAATGGTCTCATGAGGAGGAGTCCATAAAGTTTTACCCTCGGGAGTCTAATGAAGGGGAATCAAGGTCAGTTTAGAAATGCAACAAAACGGTGGCATGGAACATGGAGGTGTCAAAGGGAAAGTCTGGAATATTTAACAAAACAAAAATGTGTCATTTAGGAATATATTAAGTTAATTTTGAATTTCAGTGAGTAGGAAAATATTAGTTATTTTTATTGCTGATATAATTTAGGGAGTTATCCTAAATTTAGATCTTGAATCCCTCATTTGAGGAATGAATGGATTCCCTCTATCTTTTGTATGCATGGACCTTAAATTTGAATTGAGTGTCAAGAGATTTTGAAATATAAAAAAATACAAAGGAGTCTTCTTGTGTAAAATACACAAGTATTCAGTGATTTTCTTTTATGGCTTGAAATTTGTGTACGAAATGAAATTTCTATGTAAACGAATTAAAGATATGCAGAGCTCCTTTTTGTTGAAACTATGTGATTGGATACCACTAAATCCCTAAAAGAACGATTTGGAATTTGAGAATCAAAATGTTGTGATTTTGTAAATATGAGATTTATGTCTTTTTAACCTGAGTATTGAAAAATCGCAAAGTCTGCTTAATGGTAAAACACATGGGTTTTTGGAATAAATGACTGCGTATCCTCTGATTTGAAACGAAGAATACATTTTGTTCAACTATGTAGAACTCTTTGGGATTTTTTTCATTTGTTTCTCAGTCGTTGAGGAAGATATCATTGATGAAAGACATAGATTTCCTAATACATGAATGGAGTGGTTCTTTGTGCCATATAGTAAGCTCCAAGGTTGTTTTTCAAAAATATTATGAAGTTCTAGGGTCTTCCATTGATCATTGTGTTGGAAAGAGACACAAGGTTCACAAGGGGGATTTTCATAGAGATATTCAAGCTTATTCGTATTAAGATACTAATGAACTTGAGCTATAATCTGTTGACCAATGTATAAACATAATGCATAAATGGCCTTTCAGAGTATTACATAAGGCATTTTGTTCGTGTAGACCAACAAAATTTTCTAAAGTTGTTAGATGTAACCCAATTTAGTTACAATATTCATAAGAGTTCTTCGACACAATATAGTCCATTTGAGTTGCCAAATGGGAAGTAGTCATTGGCTCCCCACATAGTTTTGCATAGATATTATGGTTGGAACCCATCATCCTTGGGGTTCATGAAGGGATAGTGTGATAGATTAGAGATGAATTGCATTTAGTGTACGAATGTAGTAGAGACGATGAATCACTAGGTGAATTATGATAGGAGGAAGGAAAAATCCAATGTAGTTGACTTGGTTTTTCTCAAGTTAGTCAAACAACAATTCAAGCCAACAAGTCACATGTTCAATGCTTTGTTGTGATGTCTTGAAGGGTTGTTCAAAGTACTTGAGAACATTGGTAAATCCATTTATAGATTGGTGGGATGTTTTATGGGTTGCGATTAGACATGTGCCTATTGTTGGATAATTTATCCAAGTAGAACTAAAGTTACACATCTAACATTTTGTACAATATAAGGCGTTGTTATGGGTAGAGCTTAGAAAAAGAGGCATAATCTAGATATTGGTTGGTCAAGCCCTTATAGTTGAAACAAGGCAGTGTTAGATGATTGGAGATGATGAATAAAGTGTCACAACCCCAAAAAATACCAGTTTTTTTTTTAGAATTATATATTTACTTTTTCTCTCGTAAGCATATTCACATATTTATTTAAGTTTTACGCACATGATTTCATTTCTAAGTTATAATATAAGGTTGTTTGCATACTGGCAGTGTACATATCTACTACTTGTGATCATTGATCAATCAAAGTAATTTACTTGTCTACGCTTGAAGAAAGTTATCTAGGTATGAGTTTATTTTAAGTGGTGGGTGTTAGAACCTAGGTTGAAAACTAAGGGTTTAACGCAATCCTTAAATGGAATCTAAGCATAAAGACATGTACTCGTGTTATTGCATAAAAGCATGAAACCATGTTTATGGTTAAATATTGGTGTCAAAGTTTAACTTTATGTTAACATGCAATATCATAAACGGAGTAAACTTTCTACCCGACCATTTGCACTGATCGGACGACCAGCAATGCATGATGTGAAAACTCACACGAGCCAGGGCGTCCGATCGGTGCAAATGGTCGGGTAGAAAGTTTACTCCTATCATAAACTACGGTCAAATATTTGTTATGTTTTAACCAAACGATAGTGTAATGTTATGGTTTCGATATTATGTTTATAAGGCTCGTGGCGAGCATGCAAGGTTTAAACCAGGTCAGGTGGAAGGTTTTAAGATTTAAACCCATCCATATGATGGTATGAGCTATGGTTGTAACTGTGTATTTAAAACCATGCGATAGAAGTTTTAAATGATGAGTTTGGAGGGATCGAGGTAGGGCTTTTACAGCTAGCAGGTTTTAATGCTATGCCAAGTGGATGGTTTTAATTCGACACTTTTATGCTTGAACCCATGGCATGTGAGTTGACAGCGCATCAGAGTGGTTAAGTTATTTTCAAGTAGTGCATTAACTGCTCTTCAGACCTCGGTTTTGGCAATTGAACTACAACCCTCTATTTGTATCTTTATATTCCCACTCTCCGTCGTTGGATAATATTTCCTCGGGCTCGATAAAAAATTGGAAAGTGTGAAACAATAACTCTCTCATAAAACTCAATATGGGTTACTGTGGGAGTTGTTCGCTGGGTTTGTTTCATTGTACGTTTCACAGACCATCTCGCTGAGGGTTTTTTCTTACTGTGGATATTTTGTTTCCTCATGGTGTGAATACCAGGCTTTCCTATCTGGCCACGTATCCCAAACTACTCATTTGATCTCTGCAATAAGAATTTAGTGGAAGGGTTTTTTGGTTTTGAAGAGTAGAAGGGCGTGGGACTAAAGCTTTATTTGAGTCCTTTTTTTTTGGAAGGATTGGTGGTTTGGCTTCTGCGTTTAGATACTTTTTGTGTTAACAGGGTTGAAGCCTAATACGTTTGAGTTTTTTGCACACGCTTGTGACAGTGTAAACGTTAAAAACAAAACCTTGGTACCTTCAAATGTTTACATGCAGGGTAAGTGGTTAGTTCTCCACCATTCTTGTAACTAAATATTTTTAGAAAAAGGGTAATGATTTGCGTATAAAAGGATTCTAAGCCATTTATTGAATGCTATGGGTGAAGAGGAGGAAGCAAGGTATAAACTGCTCGTTTTTTTGTTAATTTTTGGTTTTGTTTGAACTTCAGTTTGGCCAAAGATTGACACCGTGCTCTCCAAGTAGTTAAGGTTACGGTGGCTCTGTTTCAAACCCTGGACCTTCCTCTTGGCATTGGTTCTAGTTTAAACGATAAATAATTTGCTCCATTTAGAACGTTAGGGTTTTAATGAAAATTCCAAGTTTAACATATTAAAACCAATATTCAGAGGAACCCAAAAAATGAACAATATTCAAATTCAAGTGAAAATTTATTCAAAATCATTAGAAAAATGAATAATATTAGTTATTTTCGTTATATAAAAGTTAAAACTCAAAAACTTTATATATAATAATCATAACCTCTTATATATATCAAGATAATCATAGTTTTAACAAAGTTATTTACTGAAAGAAAATAAACAATATTCTTTTTTTTCATTATATAAAAACTAAGATTCTCAATATATATATATTATAATTATAAGTATAAGTTTTAATCGAAATGAAAACTTCCCCAATCGACTGCTGCCACCACCACCACTTACAAAATGAATAATATTCAAAGCCACGTAAAAACTTATTTACCCCATTTACACTATTCAAAATCAGTTGAAATCTTATTCAAAATCATTGGCAAAGTACACAATACAATGAACTTAATTTAATATCAAAGTAAACATTTCAATGAAAATGAAACTTTTATAAAATCTGGTTGTCCGATTTCTATAAAATAAAAGGTAATTTATTTAACCGGTGAGGCTGTCACTATAAACCTTCGAATTGCTCAGTGCTCGACGGGTAACCATGCAACGTGCCGCGCGCCATGTACGGTCACATTTGTTCAACGTGTGTCACTATAATCCTTCGAATGGCTCACTGCTCCAACGGCAGCAACGCAACCTGCCGCCATGTATGGTGGTACTTCATGATTCACGAGCAAGTTGAGTGATAAGTATGCGCGTAGGATAAACGTTCACCAAAACGCCCTGCTTTGCCGGCGAATTTTTGTATAGAAACCGGTTTAGATTGTTAACCGAAAGTGTTATTTTTTCAATTAAAATCAATTAAAAAAATCCTGCGATTAGATTTAGTTGATCTATACAAATGGCGTATTTCAAAAAGACCAGATTACCCAAATTGTAATTTAAAACATTTCAGTAAAATATTCTCTACGGGATTCCGGCGAGTCGGGGGCGATTTGGTGAACGCTTATACTGCTCCATAAGTATGGAGCCTTGATGGACCAAAGTTTAAAAATTAGATTATTTGGGTTCGAATAGATAGATTTGTTTAATATAATTTTAAAAAAATTGTTTTGAAATTTTCAAAATTTAAGTTATACTGGTTAAGTTTTAAAATATGTGGTACCAGAGGGTTTTGAAGTGTGCCAAATCTATTTTTATAATCAAAATATAGATTAAAATATTTAAATTTGGATTTTGCAAAATAAATATAGATCTAATTTTTGGAAAAGAAATAGTTGTCAGGACAAGTTTCTCTGTACTTAGATCTTTTATTCCAATTATATTATGAGTAAGTTAAACATAAAGTATTTGCATTTTTTGCATTTTTTTTAGAAATTTAGTAATGTAATTTTTTTGGTTAACCAGGATTTTTATTATTAATATTGCAATTTTGATTGCAAATATAGATCTATATCTTTTATTCCAATTATATTGGAAATAACTTAAACAGAGGCTATTTACATTTTTTAAGAATTTAATAATATGATTTTTTTTAAACTACAATTTTTATTATTGATATTTCAATTTTGATTGCAAAAATAAATTTAAATCTTTTATTCTAATTATATTGAAACTTAAACATAGATTTTTTTTTCCAAAATTTAATAATATGATTTTCTTTATTAAAACCAAGATTTGTATTATTGATATTGCAATTTTAAATTCATTGTGTGATCAACACATGAATAAGCTAGCTACCCAGAATCCTGGATAAAGTGAATCCTAGTAGCTGGATACATGGAATCAACACCTTCCATCGAGTGATCGATCAAGTGTTGGATGGCCTCTTGGCGGGATTAATGAGTGCATATAAGAAAGCTGGCATTGAAACTTACCTGTGTCCAGTGTAAGTGCCAAAGAATCCTGTCATCGATCAGTAGCATCATATAAGAAAGCTGGCATTGAAACTTACCTGTGTCCAGTGTAGTGCCAAAGAATCCTGTCATCGATCAGTAGCGGGATCCATCCATCCAATGCATTGCATCTTGGGCTCAACTACGGGGCATCGCCAGCTGCTACAGAGGTGTACATACACTACCTCTGGATTTGAACCCGTGACCTCCTAAGAGGAAACACATGCTCTTAACCATTAGGCCCATTCATGCTGTCTTCTAGGATAATTTAGATTAACAAGCTCATAAACTGTCTTCTAATTCTGGGATATTTGAAATTCCACGTGCAAAAGTACATTCCATGGACGAAACTTCTCTTTATATGCCTATTCTATTCTATATATCCTTATGTCGATAACTTATAAATTGCTCGATTTCTATCAACAAGGTGAGTCGAAAGGAAGCTGTTCTCGTCCCTCCCTCCTTGTGTACTCCAAACGACTTTCTCTACCTTTCCAAAATCGATGATCAAGCAGCTCTTAGACGTCATACTACCGTCCTCCTGTTATATCGCTCAAAGAAGGGTCACGAGGATCCGGCCAGAGTTGTGAGGGAAGGGCTGGCGAGAGTTTTGGTGCACTATTATCCTTCTACCGGCAGATTGAGAAACGCGCCTGCCGGTAAGCTCATGGTCGACTGCACCGGCGAAGGCGTACTGTTTGTGGAAGCCGACGCTGATGTTGACCTCAAGGAATTTGGAGACTTACGTCCACCTAATCCTTGCTGGGATGATTTCCTCCAATACGATCTTGTCTCGGAAAGTGTTACAAATTCTCCTCTCATCCTTATTCAGGTTTGAATTTTCTTCTTCCATGCATTTTCTTTATATGCATGCAGCATTGAATATTATTGATCGTCACCATTGCAACTTTCAGGTAACGCGTTTGAGATGTGGAGGATTCGTATTCGCCATCCTGTTTAATCACATAATGAGCGACACCCGTGGCATAGTTCAGTTCATGACCGCTCTCTGCGAAATGGTAAAAGGGGCGGCAAGACCTTCGGTTCTGCCGGTGTGGGAAAGAGAAGTTCTCCGACATCGCACAATTCCCCAAGTTAAATCGCCCCTCCACGCATACGATAAAGTAGAAGACAACGATGGTCAGATTGTTCGAGAGAAGGATTTGAAACTGAATTCATTCTTTTTTGGGCGGAAGGAGATAGAGTCGCTCATGAGACAAGCAGTCGGGAAAGGAGGTGGTAAGTGCGCTGCAACCTTTGAAGTTCTATCGGCGTGTCTGTGGCGTTCGAGAACGAGGGCTCTCCAAGTGCCGGCGGAGCAGGAAGTTCGCTTCATATTTCCCGTTGACGTCCGCACAATATTCGAACCACCGCTTCCCGAAGGCTTCTACGGAAATGCGTTTGCCTTCACATGCGCGAAGACAACAGCAGCAGAGCTAGCCAACACATCGCTGTCTGTTGCTGTGAAATTGATCAACGAAGCGAAAATGGCCATGAACGACGAGTACATGAGATCGGTTATTGACCTCATGGAATTGAAAGGCCGTCCTCACTTCAAAATGTTCGGTTCCGTTATGGTTTTGCAGCTTTCGAAAACGGGTTTGTGGAATGTAGACTTCGGTTGGGGAAACGCAGTCTACGCAGGGCCTGCAGGAGAGGGACTTGGAGCCATTGATGGCACTTTCTGCCACTTTTTCGCGCATCAAAATACGGACGGCTCAAAAGGAATATTGGTTGCCCTCGGCTTGCCTTCCGATGCGATGGGAAGATTTGAAAATGAAATGAGTAGATCTCTTCAACTCCAATCAATGCTCTGAACACGGAAATCTTGCCACTCTAGGTTCGTTGTCATGGAATCTTGCCACTCTTTCTCAGGCGTTAGAATCTTTGAGTTATCTTAGTGTGAACTTGAGTTGTTAGATTGTGCTTCACTATTGTTCTCTCCTATTAATTGAAGAAATGCAAAATTTGTTTTTCCCTTTTGTGCCTTTTTAATGAAATTGAAGAGAAATGGCTCCCATCTTGAACTCCTTCCCATGTGATGGAAATAAACCTCCAGCGAACTAATTGAGCCAGATTCCATGAATAAAAAATTGTGGATAAGAAATCAAAAACATGACTGATAATCAAAATCTCTTACGAAAAGTTATGAACCTGCAACTTAAATTTGTACAATGTCTTATTTATACATTATTGAAGACGTTCCCTTGGGCTTTCGACTTTCAAGAGAAAGTGACTCTTCATTTCCAATCGTTATTTATATTATGTATATATTGACCAATACTACTTGCCATTAGGTTTTCAATTTTCTTTTGTTAATTTCAGAAGGTGCTTTTGATTTCCAGTATTTTTCTGAATTTTTCTATTTTTTTGTGTGTGTTTTTGGTGATGTTTGAAATTTGGTTTTTTTAAAACATTGTTGTAAGTAAACTGAATTGGCCACTTCTACATGATGTCGAAACAAATGGTACTTCATTTTGATGTGTTTAGTTCCATCATAGTATTTGGGATTCTTTGCCAACTTGATTGCAGAAAGTATTGTCAATAAAGAAGCCCAGTTTTCTTGCCAACTTGATTGTAGAAGTATTGTCAATCAATAAAGAAGCCCAGTTTTCTTCTTTCTTTTACAAATCTTCAAATATTTGAAACAACAACCAATCTCTAGTCTCTTTAGCTGCTTCTACAATAGCCATATATTTGACACAATTGTTGATCAATAATTAAATCTTCCTAATATAGCATTGTTTAAAGTTATTTAAAATTAAAATTTTAACCAATTTTTTATTTATTTGAAATAAATTTTAATGAAAATTAAATTAAATTTTAATATAACTTAAATTTAATTTAATTTCATTATAATAGAAATGAAGTTTTTTCTCATCGACCTATTAAATTCCAATTATGGACTATAGTATTATGCAAGGGATTAAGTTAAATTTTACTAATAATTAAAAAGACTTTCTTGTTAAATGATAATTACAAGATTATAGATTGTAAATATTATATAGGTATTTTTCGATTTTAGAATAAAATTTAAAGTAATTAAAAATTAAAGTTTATTAGATACTTGGCATCATTAAAACAACCAAATTAAGGCCATAAAAAAATGAACAATATTCAATGTCTATTACAATTAAGCTATTCAAGCTATTCAAAGTAATAAAAAAACTTAATTCTAAATCATTAACTTGTTAAACAATACAATATAACTTAATTTAATATCATTAAATAAATAAACAATACAATGAGAGTAGGAATAAGATTTTTTAATATTTGGTTGTCTAATTTCTCGCATAATTTATTTTAACGGGTCGATAAAAACCTTCAAATTGGTACTTTACGCATACATAATAATTTAATATTTGGTTGTCTAATTTCTCTCAATTAAAAACATAATTGATTTTAACGAGTCAATAAAAACCTTCAAATTGGTACTTTATGAGTACATAATGATCAAGGGATTTATAATGATAAAGGGATTTATTGTCATCATATATACTTTAAGAGTATATAATGATAAAAGGGATTTATTGTCACCATATATATAGTAATTTAGGATTATATAAAATGATAAGGGAATCTATGCTAAAGTATATTGGCTATATGAAGCCAAGCATATTGCCACCACATAGGTTACTTTACGAGTATATAATGATAAAGGGAATTTATGTTCAAGTATTTATATTCTTTTACTTAATATATTTTATTGTTTAGAAAAAAATTAATAGTTACATCGATAGGTGTATATATCTCATATTTTTGGGATGGACTTTACCGAGCGAATCATCAAGATCCACCAAAATATGACAAATGTATGGCTAGGATCTATTTGATCGTTGTAAGATCTTTTAACTAGTCGATTTAGCAGTCTATAGAACCGATGTCTATGGGTGTGTTGATCTGGAGTGATTGCAATGTGGTAGGATATGCTTCATTCCTGTAGGATAGGTGGCATTCCTGGTGGTGGAGGTCTATTAAGCAGAGCCATGCGTCAAATTTATTCTGAACTCTAATTGATCATCTAATTGAACTCTAACTGAAGTCTATGGCTCTGCTTCATGGGGTTGTATATAAGAAGAATGGGATCTTAGACGTAATGGCTCTGCTTCATGGGGTTGTATATAAGAAGAATGGGATCTTAGACGTAATCACCCAACATCCAACAACCAAGTGGGTATCAGGTAACTGTATTTTCTTTTAACATGATGAACACGATTTTGAACTGCCATGTGCTATTAGTTTAACTTTCAGTTTTACTTTCAGTTTTACTTTCACTTTACTGTGCAGTATTGCAGCAACAAAAGGTTTCGCCATTTTTGTCCACTATTGGAGCAACAAAAGGTTTCGCCATTCCTGTGCAGTATTACAGCAACAAAAAAAGGTTTGGCCTTCGAATAAGAGGTAAGCTATATTATAAGAGGTAAGCTATATTATCCTAACCTCAGTAATGGCTCTTTATTTTAGCACGGCTCGGGAATTAAATATGTGAATACCACTGAAATTGCAAATAATCTTAAAACAAGTGAAATGGAAGAAATGTGCTACAATCTTAATAATCTTTATGATAAATTTAGAAAAAAAAATGTTTTAGATGGCAGAAATGTGTGTCTTTTAAATATTTCTTTTAGGATCTTCCTTGAATTTATAACTTATGGTCGGTGGATCTGAGAACAGACCTTCAATAGTGGTTCTTAAACTAATTCTTGAAAATAAGATGAACGATTCGACGAGATTTTCTTAAAACAAGCGAAATAGAACAAATGTGCTACACTCATAATCTTTATAATAAATTTAGAAAAAAAATGCTTTAGATGGAAGAAATGTGTTTTTTAAAGAATTCTTTTAGGATCTTCCATGAATTTATAACTTCTGGTCGCTGGAGCTGGATCTGAGAACAGACCTTCAATGGTGGTTCTTAAACTAATTCTTGAAAATAAGATGAACTATTCGACCATATTTTATTTTAGGCCTCGGTAGGATTTAAACCTATAAATTATGGTGGCTGGATGTGAGAGCAGGGTTCAATCAGACAAAATAGTTCTTGAAAATAAGATAGATATATAGATAGCTGGAAATTAACACCTCGTTTGGTTTAATTTCAGTATGCGGCCAAATGTAAAATTGCTAATAAGTTATTTTTTTATCCAGTATGAAAGCCTTAGATTTTTTTAGAAAAGCGACTTTATCTAAACTTTACAATTTTTTTTAAATATCTTATTGAAATCTTACTTTTGTTGTAACTAAATCTTTATAATAAATTTAGAAAAAAAAATGCTTTAGATGGAAGAAATGTGTTTTTTAAAGAATCCTTTTAGGATCTTCCATGAATTTATAACTTCTGGTAGTTGGATGTGAGAACAGACCTTCAACGGTGGTTCTTAAACTAATTCTTGAAAATAAGATGAACAATTCGACCAGATTTTATTTTAGGTCTCGGTAGGATTTACACCTATAAATTACGGTGGCTGGATGTGAGAGCAGGGTTCAATCAAACAAATTAGTTCTTGAAAATAAGATAGATATATCTAGATAACTGGAAATTAACACCTGGTTTGGTTTAATTTCAGTGTGCGGCTAAATGTAAAATATTAAATTTTGAAATCAAGGTATTGAATTTTTGTCTTTAAATTGAAATAGGTGACTTAAGCCTAAATACCCAAAATAATAACATTAAAGAAAATACTCATTAATTACGGAAACCGTATGGATAGCATTGTTTACAATGCTGAGTTTATAATGGTGTCTGCGCCCATTTAGAAATATAGCATTATGAAGGCCCACAACCTCTTTTAAATAACCCTTTAGTCTCATACAAAGACGGTGACAACCATAGGGTTTCCACAGACCAAAATTTCAAATAATTACAGAGTAACATTTAAAAAAAAAACAAATTCTGCTAAATATGAGACCCTCACAGGTATTCTATACAGTAGTATTAGGGTTTTTCTTCCAATCAACGAAATCACTACAAGGTGGCTTAGTCGTCTAGCGACTCCACAACTTTCAAACTATTATTAGGATATTTGCAGTTACTCTAAGAGAATATTACTTACATTTTTATAATGGCGTCTGCGCCCATTTAGAAATATACATTATGAAGGCCCACGGCCTCTAACCCTTTAGTATGACACAAGGATGGTGACAACCACAGGGTTTCCATAGACCAAACTTTCAAATAGTTACAGAGTAACATTTAAAAAAAAACAAATTTTGCTAAATATCAGACCCTCACGGGTATTCTATACAGTAGTATTAGGGTTTTTCTTCCAATCAACAAAATCAGTACAAGGTGGCTTAGTCGTCTAGCGACTCCACAACTTTCAAACTATTATTAGGAGATTTGCAGTTACTCCAAGAGAATATTACTTACGTTTTTATCAATACAGTCCATATGGAAGAACCCCAACAAAAAGCACATCAGTATAACTAAGTAAGGAATCCACAGAGCCAATTTAAGGTTGACTATGGTCTTACCCAACTTGCAATTTTCTTCTTGGCCAAGCTTAAAAACTTCCCTGTCGATACATCCCTGCAGACACAGTAAACAAGCCAAAATATTAGAATATCTCTTGTATCGAAAGACAAAAAGAAAAAAGAAAAAAGATAAGAAGAAGTTTACGGCTATCTTTTACCTTCTTCGTTTCCAAACCCTCCAATTATCACCGCCGAGGTAAAACTTCTTCACTAAAGCATGGAACGGAAGTGTTAAGGGCCAAGGAGGACTTGAACAATGAATCCCTTGTTTGAATGCACACTTTTGGATTTGCAGAGTCAAATGGCCGAAAGCAATGGAAGAAATATGATCACTGATAGCCAAAACCGAGCCGACTAAACTTGGGTTTAGGGCTCAGTCAATATTTAAAAATAATTTCACTTTTCACTCCGACGGGATTTTTACTGCGACCACCTTTTTTCTTCGACCAAGTTTGGGAGCTTCGACCTTTGACCAAGTTTGTGAGCTTCGACACAAATCAATAGCTGCGACCAAGTTGGTAGCTTCGACACAAATTTGGTAGCTTGGACCTTCGACCAGGTTAGGCCCGCTTCGACCAAGTTTGTGCATAATATGTTTCTTAGCCTAAAGACTCAAGAAATTACAAATGATTTTACCTGTGAGTAAGATGAAGTAAACTACCCACTTTTACAAATCCAAATAACTTATCAAATACATATGCCCCAATATGTAGGAGGATTTGAATAGACCAAAGTGCCATAAAACTTGAACTTTCACGCGGTGAGATTTTTATGGGTTCTTATTCTTTTATTTATTAGTAATTGTAAAAGACATTTACAGAAGTAAATCTGGAAATATGTGCGGCCAAATAATCATGAATTCAACCACAAACTATTTCATATATTAACTATGCGGAATTACAAAGTAATACAAACTTGTGTGTTACAAACTCGTCGATCTACAGAGCTTCAGCTCTTCGACTAAATCACATGCACAGAAGCTTGAGCTTCGACTTCACTTTCTCACCCTGAGTTCCTTTGCTGTCTAATGTCTGTCTTGTGTCTGTGTTCCTGTGCGTATATCAAATGATTTACAATGTGCATCTTCTATTTATAGGCAATCTGAAAATTGCTTCAGCATAGGCCGACTTACTTGCCGACTTACTTTCCATTAAACACTGCAATAACTATCTACCTAACAACTTAGCTTCTGAAATAAATTCGACTGAATTAAGTTTCCTACTTGTGGACTTTTCCTTCTTGTCAGACTGACAGACAAGATCTTGGTTTATACAGACTCTGATAGAGTCGGTTGGAAACCAAGTAGAGATCTGTGAGTAATTACATTCTTCCAACACTCCCCCTTAATTATAAGCAGATGGAGTTTTTAAAACAAAATGTACAAAATGTTTCAGAGCTTAGACATGCTCTGTTTATGACAGAGTTCACTGTGGAGAACTTGTCATGCCAAGATAACTGCGCAGATACTGGAATGTGTCCTTTGCCAATGGCTTTGTGAAGATGTCAGCAAGTTGGTCTTCAGACCTACAAAATTCCAAACAAATTTCCTTGTCGTTTACCAACTCTCTTATAAAATGAAACCTTGTGTCGATGTGCTTGGTTCTCTTGTGAAACACATGATTCTTTGATAATGCTATGGCTGAATTGTTGTCGCAGAAGATTATTGTCGGTTCTTGATGGTTCTGTGACAAGTCTTTTAAGACTCTTCTCATCCAGACAGCTTGACATGCAGCACTTGTTGCTGCGACATACTCTGCTTTAGCTGAAGATAGAGTTACTATGGACTGTTTCTTTGAAGCCCATGAAACAACACCTGTACCAAAGTGAAATGTGTATCCAGATGTGCTTTTCCTGTCATTTATGCTGCCTCCATTGTCACTGTCAGTGTAACGAATGAGTTTAAAATTTTCTGAGGTTGAGTACATAATACCAAGGTTTTTTGTGCCAGTTACATACCTCAGAACTCTTTTACCTGCTTGCCAATGTGAGTCTTTTGGTGACTCCATGAACCTTGAGATCATACTTACACCATACATAATGTCTGGTCTTGTTGCTGTCAAATACATAAGGATGCCAACAAGCCTTTTGAACAGTGTAGGGTCTACAGTGGATCCTTCATCATCCTTGCTCAATTTTAAAACTGTTATCACTGGTGTTGGGGCTGTCTTGCAGTTAGACATGTTAAACCTTTTTAGAACTTCACTTGCATACTTAGACTGTGATATAAAAATACCACTTTCAGACTGCTGAACTTCAATGCCCAAAAAAAACTTCATAAGCCCCAGATCAGTCATTTCAAATTCACTTTCCATGACTGTTTTAAAATATGCTATGCCATAATCACCAGTAAATATTAAATCATCCACATACAGGCAGACAATTAACATCTTACCTTGCTCATCAACTTTGGTGTACAAAGTCGGTTTACTTTCACTTCTGTGAAATCTATTTTCAATGAGATAGGAATCAATCCAACTGTACCAAGCTCTAGGAGCTTGCTTCAAACCATATAATGCATTTTTCAGCCTGTACACTTTGTGCTCTTGACCTGGAACTTCATACCCTTGTGGTTGTTCCACATATACTTCCTCTTCTAGATAGCCATTTAAGAATGCCGACTTGACATCCATTTGATGAACATGCCATTTGTTTTGTGCAACAATGGCCAAAACTGTTCTGACTGTATCCATGCGTGCAACAGGTGCAAACGTTTCATTGAAGTCGATACCAGGTTGCTGTGTGAACCCTCTTGCTACCATTCTTGCCTTGTGCTTTTGCACATTCCCATCAGCATCTCGCTTTGTCTTATAAATCCATTTGACACTGATTACATCTTTGTCTGTTGGTACATCGACCAGTTCCCATGTCTGGTTTTTCTCAAATGCATTCTATTTCTTCATCCATGGCTTATGCCCATACTTCTTCTTCAACAGCTTCTTCAAATGTTAGTGGATCATATATAGGGGGAAATAATGCAAACAGAGAGAATGAATTACGTGTACTAGCTTCATATATCTCTCGCAGACTTCTTGTCTTCATCGGTTCTGTCGATGTTGATCTCGACGAAACGCTTGATGGAGTCTGCTGTCCTCTTGGTGTACTTGTCGATGTAGCTTGAGCTGCTACTTGTGTCGATGGTCCTTGTGCTGAACCATGTCTTGGTGTCATGGGAGTCGACGGTGCTCCGACCGGTTGACTTACATGTGGTATTTGAACCACTTCCTCATCCATATCATCATTGTCTATGTTCGACACAATCTTGACATTTGTGTCGACGGTTCCATCCCATGATTCATTCTCGACAAATTGAACATCCCGACTGATTATCACCTTCCTTATGACGGGGTCATACAACTTGTATGCTTTTGTGTCTTCTGAGTAGCCGACAAAAATACATTTCTGTCCCTTCTTGTCTAGCTTCCTTCTCAACTCATCTGGTATATGAGCATATGCGACACAACCAAAAACTTTTAAATGTGAGACACTATGATTCATACCTGTCCATGCTTCTTGGGGAACTTTGTTTTTCACACTCTTTGTTGGACATCGGTTCATAATGTATACAGCAGTTGCGACTGCTTCACCCCAATACTCATTTGGCAAATGCTTGGCTGCCAACATGCTACGTGCCATCTTCATGATGGTTCTGTTCTTTCTTTCGGCAATACCGTTCTGCTGAGGTGTATATCGTGTAGTGAATTGTTTCTGTATGCCATGGGTCTTGCAAAAATTCAGAAATTCATTTGAAATATATTCACCTCCTCTGTCAGTCCTTAAAATCTTGATGCGGTGTCCACTCTGGTTTTCCACGAGTGCCTTGAACTGTTGGAAATAACCAAATGCATCATATTTGTGTTTCAAGAAATATACCCATGTCTTTCTTGAGTAGTCATCAATAAAGGTTAGAAAATACTTGCAGTCACCAATGGATGATGTCTGCATTGGACCACAAATGTCAGAGTGCACAATTTCAAGTGGTGTGCGTGCTCTATGGGACTTTCCGAGTGGAAATGTCTCTCTGTGCTGTTTACCAAAAAAGTAGCCTTCACAAACCCTCTCTGGTCTATCGATCAATGGTAATCCCTTCACCATATTCTTTGTGTGCAGTAGCTTCAGCCCACCAAAATTCAGATGTCCAAATCTGAAATGCCACAACCAGGATTCATCCTGAACTTCTGTCTGAAATGCAGCTTGCAAATCAGTGCTGCAATTTTCTCTCTTGTCGAGGAGGTTGACTGTTTCTTCACTTTCTGCCTTGAATGCAGCTCCTGTCTTTGTCTTCCCTTTTATGTTGGGAACAATCCTCAATGGAAACAAGCGATTGCTTGTCATTGGCACTTTTACTATCAGTTGGTCGCTTGGACGCTTGTCTTTGATCACACAGTGTTCATCTTCCATGTAGACTCTATAGCCCTTTTGTAACAACTGTCCAATGCTTAATAGATTATGTTTCAGACCTTCGACATGATAGATATCAGGGATATACTTGCTCTCCCCCTATTTGGTTAGAATATCTACTGTGCCTTTTCCTAAGACAGTAACTTGGGCATTGTTTCCAAGTGTAACATCAGTTTTAATTGAACTATCTATACTGGAAAACAGATTTAAATTACCAGTCATGTGGTTGCTGCATCCCGAGTCTAAGTACCATATGTCATGTGGAATTTCTTGAACAGCATTGCATTCAAGTGGAGATGTTGATGCAATTAACATTACACCTGTCGAAGTGTTGGTGCTGGTTGACTGACTTGGGCTTTGTCTTCCTTGATCATATTGTTTCTTCCTGCATTCATATGCATAATGACCAAACTTCTTACAGTAATGACATTGAATTTTTTATTTATCAAACCTCTGACCACTTGGCTGACTTGGGTTCTGATTATCTCCTCTGCCACCGACATTTGCAGGACTTCTGCCTTGTCCTCCTCTTGAAGAACGTCTTCCTCTGCCTCTGAAGTTGTTTCTCCCCCTGCCTCTACCATGGCTTATGGATGACTGTGCTGCAAATGCACCTTCCAATGATGTCTGTGATCTGCTGATTTTGTGTTCATGATTGATGAGTGAAGCTTGCAGCTCATCAATGGTAAATGTTGACATGTTTGTGTGTTCTTCTAAGGTCACAACCAAATTTTCAAATCTTGGAGGAAGACTTCTGAGAAATTTTTCAACAACCCTTTGGTCTAATATGGGTTCTCCATGAGATTTCAGTTGGTTTATCAACCCAACAACTCTGGTGTAGAATGTGTCTACATTCTCTGAATCTTTCATGGACAGAGATTCAAAATCTTTTCTCAGAATCTGCAGCTTGGATGTCTTTACTTTACCCAAACCTTGATAGGCAGTCTCCAATGTATCCAATGCTTCCTTGGCATTAATTGCTGCTGCTATTCTTGGGAGTATGCTCTCATGCATAGCTTGATGTATGAAGAATAGAGCTTTTCCATTTTTCTTCCTCTGTTCTCTCAAGACATCTTTCTCAGCCTGTGTGAGATTGTTATATGCAGCCATGTCTGTTGGTTCTGCATAACCATGCTGGACTATCTCCCAGACATCTTGACCTCTGAATAAATCCTTCATTGTTAAAGACCAATATTCATAATTCTTTCCTGTAAAACTTGGAGGTTGCAATGAACCAGAAGTGGAAGCCATTTTTAATTTTTTTAATTAACTTTCCTTAGAAAATTAATTTCCACCTTTTAAGACAAGATTTCTTTCCTAAAATCTTGGGCTGGTATAAACCTCGCTCTGATACGAGATAGCCAAAACCGAGCCGACTAAACTTGGGTTTAGGTCTCAGTCAATATTTAAAAATAATTGCACTTTTCACTCCGACGGGATTTTTACTGCGACCACCTTTTTTCTTCGACCAAGTTTGGGAGCTTCGACCTTTGACCAAGTTTGTGAGCTTCGACACAAATCGATAGCTGTGACCAAGTTGGTAGCTTCGACACAAATTTGGTAGCTTGGACCTTCGACCAGGTTAGGAGCTTCGACCAAGTTTGTGCAGAATATGTTTCTTAGCCTAAAGACTCAAGAAATTACAAATGATTTTACCTGTGAGTAAGATGAAGTAAACTACCCACTTTTACAAATCCAAATAACTTATCAAATACATATGCCCAAATATGTAGGAGGATTTGAATAGACCAAAGTGTCGTAAAACTTGAACTTTCACGTGGTGAGATTTTTATGGGTTCTTGTTCTTTTACTTATCAGTAATTGTAAAAGACATTTACAGAAGTAAATCTGGAAATATGTGCGGCCAAATAATCATGAATTCAACCACAAACTATTTCATATATTAACTATGCGGAATTACAAAGTAATACAAACTTGTGTGTTACAAACTCGTCGATCTACAGAGCTTCAACTCTTCGACTAAATCACATGCATAGAAGCTTGAGCTTTGACTTCACTTTCTCACCCTGAGTTCCTTTGCTGTCTAATGTCTGTCTTGTGTCTGTGTTCCTGTGCGTATATCAAATGATTTACAATGTGCATCTTCTATTTATAGGCAATCTGAAAATTGCTTCAGCATAGGCCGACTTACTTGCCGACTTACTTTCCATTAAACACTGCAATAACTATCTACCTAACAACTTAGCTTCTGAAATAAATTCGACTGAATTAAGTTGCCTACTTGTGGACTGTTTCTTCTTGTTAGACTGACAGACAAGATCTTGGTTTATACAGACTCTGATAGAGTCGGTTGGAATCCAAGTAGAGATCTGCGAGTAATTACATTCTTCCAACAATCACCGATAAATGAGACAGCTCGAATAATGTACAGTGAGTCACCTGAATGTCTTAAAAGCATACCGTGTTTTAGTCCTTACATATTAAAGGAGGATTAATGACTTAGTTCCAACTGTTTATTAACACCCCGAAAACTGAAACAAGCTTTAGGCCTAAGTGTTACGATGGTTATTGGAATTTTTAAGTTAATATCATATCATATGGTAAGTGATAATTGACAGCTGGAAAAATGTGTCATGAGTCACCTGAATGTCTTAAAAGCATACCATGTTTTAGTCCTTACATATTAAAGGAGGATTAATGACTTAGTTCCAAGTGTTTATTATCACCTTGAAAACTTAAACAAGCTTTGGGCCTAAGTGTTAATGACACCCTGTCTATTCCTGAAAAATCATTATTAACGTTTTCTTCTTGAAAAATCATCACATCCTGTCCATTCCATTGTAGTATCTTCACGTTAATAATTTCAACAATTTCAAATTTCCAAAATTCTTTTAAATTAAAATTTCAACAATTTCAAATTTCCAAAAATCTTTCAAATTTAATTTATACTGAGGAATTTTCATGTCCTTTTATAAATTTGAACAGTATTCATTTCAAACATCAAATTTTTATAATTTTTTTTAACTTTAATTTATTCTGAGGGCTCTCATATCTTTTCCATATTCATTTCCACAGCTTCAAATTTCCAAAATTATTTAAATTAAACTTTTCTTTTGAACTCTTTTTATTATTTATTTTAACTATAGATAATATATGAATCATCTCAACACCTTTCCAAAATTAGCCCTTAGATATCTTTGCCATATTCATTTCCACAGCTTTAAATTTCCAAAATTATTTAGATTAAACTTTTCTTTTGAACACTTTTTATTATTTATTTTAACTATAGATAATATATGAATCATCTCAACACTTTCCAAAATTATTTGAAATTTCATTAATTTTGTTCTCTTTGTATTATTCTTTCTCTTATATTGTATAATTGTTCTTAATGTTTTTAAGAGAAATATATTTATTTATAGTTATTAGTAAGGCTTTTTAAATACATCTATTTCATCTATTGATTACAAAATATCAATACTAAATATAATTAGATGTTAAGAAATAATTGAAAAAACTTTTTTAATATAATTATATGTTAAACAATAATTGAAGCGTTTTTTAATAAAGAATATGATTTTTTAACTCAACTTCACACCTAACCATTTTTCAAACCATTTTAATAATTTTTTAACGGTTTTAAATTGTTTTAATTAAATATATATTTTTAATTTTTATAATAAATAGTTTTAATAAAATATATACGTTTTATTTTTTATAATGCTCAGTTTTAAATAAAATAATTTATTTGTTTTAAATATTTATATTAATATAAATTTTAATTTCCAATTTTAGTTTTTCATCATCTTTTTTTAATAATTTATTTTATAAATATAAATAATATATAATTAAATGTATTAAACTTTAATTAAAAAAATTACAAATCATGATAAATATATAATTAAATGTATTCAATTTTAATTAAAAATTTTACAAATCATGTTTATCCATTTCTTTTTATAAGATATCAATCATAATCATTATTTTAACTATATATATATTGTAGCTATTGTTTTTTTCAAAATACTATGTAGAAATTATTTCCCTTTATGGATATGTATTACGGAAATGTTTAAATGCTAAAATATGTCATTTTTGGATTCATGCTTCGTAATTTTCCTGTGTAAGATTGTGACTAGATTCTTATATATCTATATATGTTTTATGCTTCACAATTTGATATTGTCAAAATTGCACTTGATGAATCGAAGTAATTTGTCGTTTTTATCTAAAGATTTAAATCGAGAGTCTCATGGTATTCATAAATTATAAATTTATGAATATCGTTTGAGAGAGATGTGTCATGATGTCAGAAGTCAAGAGACATGCGCCCAGCCAATTGGTGAGGCACCTTGTGCACATCCAATTTTTGGCTGTTAGACTGATAAATGACATGTCAATGACATCAATAATTATAATCATGAGAAAATTGAAAATGATACATTAGGTTTTATTTAACGTATATGTGGCCCAACCAAATATACATTTTGATGTAGAACTCAAATTTATAAATGAATAGTTGACGGCTATCATTTAGCATTCCATTGTTAGATGTTAGAGACATAGGATACATATCATTGACATGTCGTTTATTACTCTAACATCCACTTTTGGATGTTAGAGTCATAAAGCACATGTCAATGACCTAAAAAATTCAATTGGTAGATCAATTTTATCTTTTACATAGATGTTGCTTAATGTGAGTAAATGAAATTCTGTTGCATCTATAAAAAGTATAAAATAAATATTATTTCAATTTTATTGGTTTTGTTCATAATCATATGTTTTTTCATTGTTTTTTTATATAGCTACAAATGGACCCTAGCATATGGAGTTTGTTTCCAATGGAGATATTGGAACTGATTTTGTTGTGGGTTCCTTTTTTGACATTGATCCACTCAAGATCAATTTCTAAACATTTCTAGCAACTTTTGTGGAAGCCAACATTTACAACTTCTTGGTTGAACAATCACATAACTGAAGTTGAGTTTTTTGTTGAAGTTTGGAGACCACACCAGATCGAAATACTATATAAATTTATCAATTCTGTAGGACATACGTCTTTTCTGCATATTACCAGTCCAGAAAACAATTATTCAATTAAATGCACAACTGGTTCAATTATTTTGCTATCGATGTTTTGTTCATTGCCAGCTCATAAGAGATACTACATTATGAACCCATTCAAAAGAAATTTTTTATATATATGCGTGATTGAAATAGGAGTGCATGGTTTCTTCACACTCATAAGCAACATCGGTGATCACAAACACGGATGGATACTTGTTCGTCATGAAGAGAACGAACATGGTTCAAAATTCTTTGTGTCCAGTAATGTCAATAGAGACTGCAGAGAAATTGATGTAACTGGTTTCATCCCAACCCCTCCCAAAAATGCAGTTTTTTTTAATGGAAACCTATATTGGCTGCATATGATAATCATTTCAGAGGAAGACGCTCTATATTCCTATACTATGTGGTCACTTGACATTGTATTGAACAAATGGGTTGGTCATGCAATTCATACAGGACACATCAAATGATCCATGTGTTTGAATATACATCAAAAGCAGTTGTTATGTCTTATGAATGATGGTAGGACAACTATATGTTCCATAATTGAAATGATAGATTTGAGGCTTGATGCATCTGCAGTTCAAGAGGTGCATGGGTTTTCGATATTTGGAAGAGATCTGAGATGGACCGTTTTAGAAGATATGACACTCCATATAAATACACATTGTTGGAGGTACCTTCCATTTCGAGCTGTGGGGAGTTTTATTCTGATGTGTAGGTATGGTCAAATCCCTACATATATTATGACCTCAACACTTGCAGGGTTACTCATCTAGGACCCGATGAAGGATCATTGCTCTAAAGTCATTGATTTCCTATGCCAATAGACAGCCAATGTACCAACATTATAATGTATAGAAATTTTTGCCCTCTAACTCCAAGCATGAAAGTATTCAATGATTTAGTCCCTTTTCCTACAAATTGGGATGAGTCGTTGGAGTGTTATGGCATGTAAACAATATGCAAAAAATATGGTTTTTTTTGCATATTATGTGAATTTTGATCATCTTTTTATATTATCTACGTCCATGCAATCATTATCTATATCTAAATTATATTGCACAAAAAAATATCCATTGTGGATGTTATGTTTTTTTGTAGTGTATGCATTTTTTTTGTGATCATCTTTACAATTCGTAATTTTATATTTTACTTCAATTGTACAAGTAACATGCAAAACAATGTTTCGCTTAGTCTAACACTTTTAATTTATACTTATGCCTACCAAAAAAACCTGTATCTTATTAGTGTTTTAAAATAAAGGGATATTTACATTATTCCATCTACTAACATATTCTCTTATTTTGTATTATAGAAATAGATATGGTCCCTGCGATTCGGAAATCTATGCCAATAGACATACTTGAAATTATTTTTCTTTGGTTGCCTTTATCGAAGATTATTCGTTTAAAAATGGTTTGCAAAGGCTGGAGTCGTATTGTGTCCAAAAACAATTTCATCTCACAATGGAAACACAATCAAACGAAAGAATATGGAGTTTTGGTTGGTTTTGGCTTTTCTTGTAGACATCAGTTCGTTGGCAATTAAATTAGCCAAATAGTAAATTGTCCATCTCTATCTATGCCACTCTTAAACAATGAATATAAAATTGAATCCAAGTATGGTTTAATTGTTGCAGTTTCTTCCTCCAGTATCTTATATCGAAAAAGAAACTACTACATCATCAATCCATTCACAAAGACTTGTACATATGTAGGGTTTCTTGGTCTTGGTGATTGGGGATTCTTTACATTGTTGAGAAATTTTCAACAATAAAAATACCATTGGGTAGCATTGAAAACTGTTTATACATAATTTCAAACAAAATATTTTATTTCCAGCAGTATTCATATGCAGTGGAGACAAACATGTTGTAATGTCCCCAAAAATTTAAATTTTTTTTTTTGTAGGCTAGTGAAAACTACCCCAAGGGGATCATTATCACTCATGCGGAATTACATGCGCTACTTATACTTTCAATCTCTTCAGAAACTGTCCATACTGTCTTGTTGATCTCTTATCCATTCAGTGATTATTAGTTCATTTACTTCTTATGTCTTAATGTTGTTATTAAACTATTTATACATCTTAGCTATTACTGTCGGTGAATTAATGAATTGTATAGATCTTTGTTTTACTCCTGCACATGTGTACTTTGTTTATTTAATAAAAAATAACTTAACTTTGTTGATGGGAACAAAGTGGTGGAGTGGTGGGACTTGTTCTCCCATGACGATCTGAGAGGTAAGGTATTACTTAGTTACACATGCTTACTTAGTTCAATCGAACTAAGGCACCTCTTTTATTTACTTACATAGTTCATTACTTTGCGACGGGATCTGGTGTAAAGTGTGCTAACCGTCTTGATCTTAGGGAACCTGCTGCTAGTTGTTATGTTACTTATCAACTTGGTTTTATAACTTGGTAAGTTTCGTTATCGTCAATTTAACTATTACAGCTAAATTTCGTGTACAGTAATTATTCTTCGTTATGTTTTAAATTCGTTATTCTATGTGTCATTAATACATTTTACGTTCTATGTATATTTTTGCTATATTTATTAACATCTCTTACGTTATTCTATTTGACAGGTTATTATAGTCAAAGATGTTAAAAAGTTAACATGGCATATTGCATATGCCATGTTCTATAAGCAATTATGCTTAAAACGTTTCGTATTAGATTTTAATACAAGGTTGTGAGCCTAAAGTGTATTTTGTTTTAACTTCGAAGGTGTATGCCTTATGGCATTATACCTTGGACTAATGCCACCTATGGACTATGCCATAATTCAAACCTTGTATAACATTAGCATTGTGATGGGATTTGGGGTGGCGACATAATATATGGTAGAAACCATATGATAGCAGGGTTTAAGCTTTCATGTGGGAGGTGGTCATACATTGTAATGTAGTGAAGAATAAACTATGGACAGTGGGTTTTATATGGATTTAATGGTTTCTAGCTGGTGCATTCAATGTGCTTGGAGAAGCGTGACAAACTTCCCTTAGGCTTGGCTCACGAGGGTTGTGCAATGTGTTGTCATTTGGGGTTTTTGCGTTTTGGCTCTGCGAAGGGGGAAATCCATGGACACAACCTCCAGACTGTGAAGTATGCCTGCGTTGAGTATATACGCTTGCACATTTGTTTGGTTTAAAGTTTGATAACGTGGCCATACTCCTCATCCCTCCTTTTTCTTGTGTTTTTCAGGTGTCGATGGGTAACGAGGAGAAGCGTGGCTTCAACTCTGTTGGCTCCAAGCATTGCATTCATGGCCACGGTAAGCCTGTGAGAAATTCTCTACTTGCTATCTCTCGGCCCTCTTGGGCAGACTACGTATAGATTTGTTGCTTGGTTTGGGTGTCATGTTGTGGGTTTCGATGTGGGGTTTAAATTTTGCCTTCGGAAATATGATTATAGACTTGCATTTAATTAAAGGTTTAAATGGCTTTGGCTGTGGAGTGAAGAATCACGTCTCCTATCATTCTGTGTACAAATATTGGGTTTTTAATTTTAAACAATGGGCTATGGCACCATGGGATGCACAATTGCTTGCAATGGTGCCATAGCCCATTGGCATGCCCGTAAGAATTTATTTTTTATTTGGAAACGATTGAGTGGAGACTCTGTGATTTTTCCCTGCTGTGTAATGATATTTATACCCTACGTATTTAATGAAGGACTCATGTCATTTTTTCTTACTGTGTTTGTAAAAGAATGTGCTAAGTTATAGTTTAGTAGTTTGGTTTAGACACAGGAATTCACCTTCATTTGTGGTCTGAGTATTATGTATATTTTAATGGATGTACCAACTGAATAGCATGGGTGGTTGAGAGGCCAAGCCCATGAATGGCTTGAGCCTACCCCCATCGTGGCTGCGATAACTCTGTGATATTATTTCATCTTTTTCTTATCTTGAATTAGATAGTTTGATGGTTGATTGTTAATAGGGTAATCTTGGTAAATAAATCATTTGTGTAATTTAATTTGTCATGGCTGTAACTTATGTGAGATCTATGCATTTGTTGGTTTCATAGAGGCCAGGGTTTAAAGACCATCGATGGCAATTATTCTATTAGCCAGTAATTGGACTTGGTGTATTAATTTTAGAACTCGGACAAGGCCGTGAGTGTATTAGGGTCTTAGGACCTCCACATTAACACGTGCATTTGTTACTTATTTTGTATTGGATGTATTTTAATAACCACAACCCACATACGATTGATGTATAGCGCAACCTGTGTAAGAAATGATTATGGGATTTGGTTGTTATTTTGTACATACAATTCTTATGGTCTGTTATTATGGCTTTTCCTTGGGTCTTGACATCCATGGGAATCGATGTCGTGACCTCTGTTGGCAACATGGTTTTAATATAATGTAATGAATGTCTTTTTAATAAATAAAAACCAACTAGGCTTGCATGCCCACAGGATTCGATTCCTACTCTTGTTTGCAATACATGGATCTATAATATGATTTCAATGTTATTTTAATAGGATATGATTTCTATATAAGATGTATTATTTTAATTTGGTTATAGTAATGTTTGATGAGTTATGTAAATTTTGTCTATAGTTATGTATAGATGGAAAAATGGATAGAACAATGGATTCTTTTGTATGAGTTATGAAACAAATATTTGTAAAGGACCACATGGATGGTCACGATGCTTCCTTCATTTATTTAGTTCTGGCATTGATAAATTAAATGTAAAGTTTCGATTCTAGTATATTCTTATTATGGTAGACCTTGAAAGGTATTAGATGAGTTATTTAATTTTGGATTTAAATGTATAGATAGTTTTCATAAAGGTTTATACCTGATAGCCTTATATATATATATATATATATATATATATATATATATATATATATATTAGGTAGTTATGTTTGTAAATAATACCCTACTATNTAATCTTGCTCCTACGATTAAATCTACTAAAATCTAAACCCGTCTCTACTGAAAAATGTAATATGTCAGTAGAGTTATAAAACATAGAGGAGCAATAAATAGCAGGTCTAGATTTACCTAGTTTATAGTAATAATTTCTGAATATTGAATAAATACAGAAACAAACTTTTGAGATGCAATCCTAGCTATATACAGTCTATGATAATATTTACCATCCTAGGTAGTATTGAAGAGAATACAAACCCTAGAAGAATCTAGGCAGGACATCAATTACATAGGGTTAGTAAATTCATTGGAAACATTCATCTAAAATATTCATTATATAATCTAGAAGATAGCATAGACAGTTTAGGGTTAGATTTTAAGAAATGTAACCCTAGGAGATATGGACAGAAGCAATCAATTTGAGGGTTAATAATATCTATAAAAGCTTTTACATAAAGTAGCCAACATTTACCCTAGAAATGAACTTTGACATACTAAGAACTCATAGGTCTGTAATTTATCTTCCTGAAGCTCCTTTAATGGCTAAACCTACACACTTTTTAAATAACCAGCATTATCAATTTAAGACAGATCTGACCTCTGATTTTTTTATGACCAAATCACTTGGGAACTACCACGTTCCTCTGAACCATGACCCAAAACCGTTCCTGGTTCTAATCCAGATCCCCCCGAGTTGGAATCCAACATGAAAGTAGCTTAGAGATCCTAAGCTAGGGTTTCCTAACTAGTATTCAATTCTAAATCAATCCTCTTTTCCTTGCAGGAAAAGTTCTCCAAGAAAACACTTGAGAGCAAAAACAGGCAGAATAATAATTCTCCTAGATAAAAATTAGAACCCCAAGCCTTTGCTTGGCTTGATTCTTTATAGACATAATTTTCAGTCAAAGGGGCAGTTAAATCAAGAAATCCTTGATTTCTTGATTTAACCCTTTTTAATTTACTGGGGTAACTTTCAATTCTTAACCTAGGAACTTTTAACTAGTTCCTAGTTAGTCTTTCATAGATATTTCACTATTTATTAATCCTTTAATAATAAATAATAATTGGTGGAGCTTCTCTTCTTTCTTTATTCAATGATATAATTAATCATAATCAATTCTTCATACATAATATGTATAAATTGCATAGTATTAAAATACTTGTTAACAATTGTCTTCAGGCACCATGTATCATGATCCCTAGACTTAACGACACTTTTTTATGAAGGTCAAGTAGATCGATGGCTTAGGTCTACTAGGCTAGGAAACTCTAAACATCCTTGCATGTTGGATTTCCCTCATATAACGTGGTAGTTCTTCATTATTTGATGAGAATAAAGAAATTTGAAATTTCATTTAATCACTTAAAAATAAGTATGATGAGATCAATATTATTCTCGAGTCGTTTTCACTTGGAGGTGATTTTAATATTTTCAGTAACCCCTATTATAGCGGATTTCACCACTCCTGGTGAATCACACTTTGTATGGCCTTCCCCTGTCCCGCTGCAGACTCTTTAGACCCCATGGACCATCTTTTATCCTTTGATGTTTCCTTAATCATCCCTAAAACTATATGCAACATGATATACGCGGATTTTTACCCGATAACCACGTACATACGTGGGTTTGACTTATATAACCGCATACATCGGGATGTGTGCATAATCCAAATCCTTTTGGAGTTTTCCTTGACATGGATCCGACTCATTCGACTCCTGGCCTTCCGTATGCCTTGAGATCGCTCGAATTCGACCCTTCATTATCCCTTGTGAAGCTATATAAGGAACCCCTTGGTACATTGAAGGCATATAGAGAGATTGAAAGCAAAGAAACTATAGTCCATTGTTGCCAAAATTTATACTTGAGTCTGCATCCCTTTGTCCCTTTGGAGCACTTTTGTGTTCTTCCCAAGCTTGCCTTTTGCTAGTGAGCTTGCTATCATGAGATGGAGGATTGAGGTGGTGGAGGCCCAAGTGGGGGATTCAGTTTCTTCGGTTTGCAGACGTGCCGTCAGAGGTTGTATCTATCTTGTAATCTATGATTTATATTAATAAGAACTATCTTTTCCTGTCCAATGATGTGTATTTGATTGAATATTGTATCCATTGGAATATGTCAAATGCTTTTACATTATTGATTATATATGCTAGAATAGATCTAACACCATAATATATAGTATGCTTGTATTGTTTACTTGTTGTTGAGGAAGTATTATATCAATTCAAGCTGAAGATTCGAAAGCTCAACGGGGATCTACTTCAACCGTCCAGAATAAGGTACGAGGTCTGATCCTTTAGTGTTCAACATTTTATTTCTATTGCATATTGGGAAAGATTGATTTATGGAGTCAAAGCTGTCTATTGTGGTACCCCAAGCCATAGGAATTTCTCTCCATAACAGAATTGGCGACTCCGCTAGGGAGTTCCTAGTCATTTTTCCTTTGGGGTTTTTTATCGGTACAATGGACTAGATATTATTGACTTGCTCTTTGTTTCTCCTTGTTTCTGGGTTGCATTTTATAGTATGTTCATCCATTGACACTCCCCTTTATTTGTTTGACCCTTGGCCTGATTTTTACCACTGCCTTCTCTGTATACGCAGGTTTTTGGCCAAAGTCGCATACATACGCGGGTTTTTGGCCAAAAGTCACATATATACGCAACTGTTCTTTAAACAGTCGTGTACATCCTCCCTTTTGGTTGAGTTTGATGTTGTGGGAAGTTGCTGGGTGGGTTGTGAGTGTGGTTGGGTCTTCCTTGGGTCTGATGTTGTCTGTTGGATGCTTCTTTTGTGACCAGAGACCGCTTTTTCATTGATTTTTATTTGAAAGTAGTTTTAGTCATTTTTCCTTTTTGTTTTGCCATTAGTGCATTACTCTCTTTGTCTTGGTGTCTTGCTGGGCTTGTATTTTATACTTGCTGCAGAGACTGAGATTTTTAGATGAATTTTATTGCATTTTTCATTCTTTTATATTGAAAAATACAATGTAGTTACACTCTTAGTTGCATCTTAGATATGGATTTGAGGAGGTACTTGCATTGGATTGCTTAGATGAGAGTTGTGTTTAGGCTTTCATATAGGAAGGATTGCATTGGCATTCAGAAAGGAATATATATTTATGCATCTCATGTAGTGGCATACCCTATTTTTCATTTGACAAAGATTGCACTTAGCATTGTTTGTTATGGTGTGCATATTTATTTCACTGCTGAGTCATAATGTCACTAGTTGCATGGCCATTTCCCTTTGAGTAATTACAGCCAATTAAAATCGACACATAATAAAATGAATTACACTCTTTTCTTTTCTAGTGTGCACCAACAAGCTTAGGTTTTAGGATCTTGGAATAGTTCATTGTAAGTCAATTCTCCAAGATCACTAAACAACAACATCTAGGTGTCTGTCCAGGGAGTGTGCGAAATCCTTGGTATAACCATCATTCTCAGGATCCTCCTCTCAAACGGGAGTTAAGCACGAGGCAGTGTGAGCGGTTATTGATTGGGATGACCTCTAGTCATAACTGAGTAGCACCGGAGATATTTCCAGGATTGTATTCGTATCTGGGGGCTCTTTCGAGAGTTTCGGGCTTTGCTACCCTGCCCATACGATCAATCCCTCCTGCGACTATCTACCTGAGCTTTGATTATATTGAGGTGACCTTAGTGACCTTACCTAGGTTATCAAGAGGGTACTTCGCAGAGGTTATTCTGCAGGTGTCCTGGCCAGGTAGAGGTTGGACAGCACAGTCGCTATATGCGTTGAAGATGAGGGCCACTATAATTCGTTACATACCTCTGCTTGTAGTGTATGGGAGTTTTGAGACTCTGCCAGGTGAGACATACCTGCTGCATTCGGGAGCTCACATATCCTCCCCGTGGTTTGCTTGTATTTTGGCTGTATATTTTCTTAGGAGTGTGCTCTTTATGCGCTAGTTGGAATTTGGGATCATGGTTACTTGAGTATATTTATGGTCTCTTGAGTTCAGGTCCTTTTATTTTTGTCATGCCTGGTATCCTATCACCCGTCTTGGTCCTAGTACGGACCCTGGTGTCAGACTTGGGGGCATCACAGCCCCTTACCGTGCTCATATATTTGGGAATGGTCATCTTCCATCCTCTACTCCATTTGTGGAGAATTTTTTCCCTTCGCTCGGTCTTTACACCAGTGGTCACCCTCACTGGGGTGGTAGTGTATGCGTGAACGTTGGGTCTACACCTTACTTTCCTTTTTATGTCCCGTCGTTCACCGCATTGTTTCCTTTGGGAGCAGTTGTCATGATCATTCCTCCCTATATCCTATAGTTTGGATTCTGTATTGACTATTTTGGGTTGTTTTGGACTAATATGGTTGTCATGTAGGATCCAGGTTTTGTACACTCTCTCCTAGGTTTCAACCCGTTCGTTCCTATCACATGTATTATGTCTGAACTAGCATATAGGTTAGGATTTCACATCTGCTTGCACTTATGCATTGCCTTATGACCGTTCCATCTGAACCTTAGGTACGAACCCATTCCCTGGTATCATGGAACCTTCATGCTATTGTTAGAAGTGGTACTATGTGAATGGTAGATATTTCCTATACATGAGTGTCCTAGTTAGCTCCCCTTTGCATTTGGTGCCCATGCCGTGAGTCCTCTCTTAGGTCTGGGAGTCCATTGTATAGTACTTCCATGACATTTCGCAAGAGCCTCATACTCCTCTTGATCTTATGCTGGCCTATTTCCCTCCGGACTCCCCTTACATCAAGTTGTGAATGCATTATCATGAGCTTTTCCTGCCTTATTGAGCTTTATACCGGATCCCCTGACATTGCGTTTCATCCATATAGCCTGAGATTGTCTCATGTCTAGCCATGCAGAGCTATTTTTATATCCTTCACAGCTTGATTCCCTTTTTACCGGGAAGGGATTTTCCCCCGAGTGTCGATATCCTACACATGTATCCTTGCATTGAGCATAGGTATGTTCCACTGCTTGGAACTAGTTTGTTTTCCCTGATGACACTCGTCTCCTCCTAGTTTGTAACTATAAATCTAGTTTATTCTTTTTTCAAGGTTTTTAAATAACTGAAAAAGTCCAAAAAAAAAATCAAAAAACCAAAAAGCTGGACAAGGAAAGATGTTATCTTTGGCAGCTGTCGAGTCATGTCACCTTCGAACAGAGCACTGTACATCACATCCATTGGTTGGGTTATAGTTTGACTTAGGAGCTGTACTCGTTTATATGAATTTATCTCCACCGACTAGTTAAGCTTCCAGTCCCTATGGAGCCTCTATTGATGCCCCTTGTGTCACAGAGATGTCCCAGTTTGTATATCGAGTCTATGCTACCTTCATTCAGTCACCATACGCCGTTATGCTCTTGTTCGAAGGAAGTTGAAACCTGTGTCGGCCATTCCTCAGTTATCTTGACTTTGCATGTCAGCCATTCCCGGTACAGTTACTGGTTTGTGCACCTTATGATCGAGTCCTTCCACATTAGACAAATTTACTGAGTACCTCATGTTGGATGATGGGGGATGCCTTAATACCCTCCTTCCAGCGGATTTCATCCCATCGACTTCAGATCATTTATTCTGGGATTGGAATCTAGAGTCCTTTTGAGTGCCTTGAGACTTGCAGTCATCAGTGGCAGGTTCTCTCGCCATCGACAGTTTCTTGGGAATACATCAATGTCCCCTGATCGATGGATTCTATCAAGTGTTCGACCTCAACACATTTATTCACACTTGTTAGTTTGCACTCTAGTACCTTGATTACCATTTTCATTATCGATGGGTAATCTCGCGTTTGTTAACGGTATACATCAATGACCAGTAATCAGACGATGGACTACTATGTTCGACCTCGACACCTCTATTTGCATAGTAGGACATATACTCGTAGTGGTTTGTGTAGAAGACCTTCCAGACTGGTGGCATTTCTTATATGCTACCTCCTTGATCGTGCCAATGTTCATGAGATTTCAGCTCTTGTGACTTCATTCCAGTGTATGTCAGATATGTCCAGCCACTATGGAGATCTTGATCTATTGTATATCTTCAGCCATTTTGGAGATCATGGTCCTTTGTATATCTTCATCATGGATATTCTGATCTATGTATATTATACGTGGCGATGACCACATATGTGATATCATGTATTATGCCTATTCATGGCCATTGTACTCTTATGTATCTGGGACTGCTATATGTACTTGTAGTTATATGCAGAGTTGTATCATTGTACTATGCTGATTGAGTGGCTCGTCTTCCATTTGGGATCCTTCATCACTCCACTTCTGGGATGGACTTATAATGTATTTCGGCCATCATATGACCCCTCTGACCTCGCACATTAGGGGGCATCTGTTATAGCGGATTTCACCACTCCAGGTGAATCACACTTTGTATGGCCTTCCCCTGTCCCGCTGCAGACTCTTTAGACCCCATGGACCATATTTTATCCTTTGATGTTTCCTTAATCATCCCTAAAACTATATGAAAAATGATAAACGCGGCTTTTTACCCGATAACCGCGTACATACGCGGGTTTGACCTATATAACCGCGTACATCGGGATGTGTGCATAATCCAAATCCTTTTGGAGTTTTCCTTGACATGGATCCGACTCATTCGACTCCTGGCCTTCCATATGCCTTGAGATCGCTCGGATTCGACCCTTCATTATCCCTTGTGAAGCTATATAAGGAACCCCTTGGTACATTGAAGGCATATAGAGAGATTGAAAGCAAAGAAACTATAGTCCATTGTTGCTGAAATTTATACTTGAGTCTGCATCCCTTTGTCCCTTTGGAGCACTTTTGTGTTCTTCCCAAGCTTGCCTTTTGCTAGTGAGCTTGCTATCGTGAGATGGAGGATTGAGGTGGTGGAGGCCCAAGTGAGGGATTCAGTTTCTTCGGTTTGCAGACGTGCCGTCAGAGGTTGTATCTATCTTGTAATCTCTGATTTATATTAATAAGAACTATCTTTTCCTGTCCAATGATGTGTATTTGATTGAATATTGTATCCATTGGAATATGTCAAATTCTTTTAGATTATTGATTATATATGCTAGAATATATCTAACACCATAATATATAGTATGCTTGTATTGTTTACTTATTGTTGAGGAAGTATTATATCAATTTAAGCTGAAGATTGGAAAGCTCAACGAGGATCTACTTCAACCGTCCAGAATAAGGTACGAGGTATGATCCTTTAGTGTTAGACATTTTATTTCTATTGCATATTAGGAAATATTGATTTCTGGAGTCAAAGCTGTCTATTGTGGTACCCCAAGCCATAGGAATTTCTCTCGAAGATTGGAAAGCTCAACGGGGATCTACTTCAACCGTCTGAAATAAGGTACGAGGTCTGATCCTTTAGTGTTAGACATTTTATTTCTATTGCATATTGGGAAAGATTGATTTCTAGAGTCAAAGATGTCTATTGTGGTACCCCAAGCCATAGGAATTTCTCTCCGTAACAACCCCTAGCGCTTACCAGAGCCCATACTCAATGCTTATAACATGGAGTTACAAACATAGTGCAATTACAGAGCTCTTGCTCAACACTAAATGCTAGGATGTACTTGTACGATACACCTAGGGATACAATGGACAAGGATTTAATGCTACAAAGCTTATGCTCAACATCAACAATGAATGCTCTATAGCTTATGCCCAACATTTCCAATTATATTTTCATGTGTTCCAGATCTTTATGCTCAACACAAATGTAAGAACTCATGTGCTCCAGAGCCTATCATTCAACACAAAACATGTCATTGATCATGTGCTTCAGGGTCCACGCCGAACACAAAACATTTCATTAATCATGTGCTTCAGGGTCCACGGCCCAACACAACCAACATATATATATACATATATATAATCAACAATTGGCTTACGCCCAATATACAAAGCAAATCATCATGTTCATATGCAGTGGGTTCTTTGTCCCAATATAAAAATACAACATCAATATAATCATCATGATCAAAATACTGATGCCTATAAATGGTAGGTCCAAAATTTGGGATATTACATCCCTCCCCGCTTAGTACAACACCATCCCTGGTGTTCTAGGGACTCTAAATGATATCATGAAACAAGGCAGGGTAAGCCTTTCTCATCGTGGCCTCATTCTCCCAGGTAGCCTCATCTATCTTAAGGTGCTTCCACTACACTTTCAATTGGACTACAATGCATTTCCGAAGCTGCACTTTTCTCTTGTCTAATATATACAAAGGCTCAGGGGAAAATTCCCCCTCAGGTTCCACCTGTAATAAGGACCAATCAATGACATGCTTAGTGTCATAAACATATTTCTTTAATAAAGATGCATGGAAAACATTATGAACTCTTACGTGCGCATGTAATTCTAGTTCATAAGCCATTAGTCCTTTCTTGGCCAAAATTTCAAAAGGTCCACAAAACCTAGGTTCTAACCTACCACACCTACCCAAGCTCAATGAGCTCTATTTTGCTTTTACTTTCAAGTAGACATGCTCACCTACTTGATAGTATTTTTCTTTTCTTTTCTTATCTGCATAACTTTTATGATGGTCTTGTGCCTCTTTAACGTTTCCCTGGATCTTGGTAACTAACTATTCTAAGTCCAATAACAATCCAGGCCCTAACATGAACCGATCCACTAGACTTTCCCAAGTAACTGGGGTCCTACACTTCCATCCATAGAGTACCTCGAAAGGACTCATCTTGGTGGAAACCCGATACCCGTTGTTACATGCAAACTCTGCAAGGTGTATATAGTCCTCCCACTTGGTGGGGTTGTTCATGACATACATTCGAAGCATGTATTCAACAATTTGGTTTACTCTTTTAGTCTGCCCATCCATCTGCGGGTGATAAGCAGTGCTAAAGTTCAACTGCGTCTATAATCTATAGAATAAAGATCTCCAAAATTTTCATGTAAACTTAACATCTCGATCTGAGATAATTGCTTTGGGTATCCCATGCAATCTAAATATCTATTTTAGGAAGATATCAACAATGTGCACGGCCTTGTAGGTCGATTTCACGGGGATGAAGTGTGCTTCCTTTGACAGCTTGTCAATGACTACAAAGATGGAATCATTTTTCTTCTCGCTTTTTGGTAAGCCAATAATAAAATCCATACTGATAACCTCCCAATTCCATTTTGGAATGGGAAATGGTTGTAGGAAACCTTGAAGCATTATGGTGCTCATCTTTAACTAGCTGGCATTCCTGACGTTTTGAAATAAAAATTGCAATGTTGGCTTTTAACTTAGGCCAGAAAAAGTGTCTCTTGATGGAAGATATCATATTTTGATATCCCAGGTGGCCCGAGTAGGGTTCCCTATGAAATTCTGTGAGGATGCTAGACCGAATTCCCCCTCCATCTGGAACATACAATCTATCATTAGACCATAGTAGTCCGAAGTCATCCACCTTGTATTCCTTCTGTTGTTGAAACAACCAATCCTCTTGGACCTTCTTGAGGATTTCCACATAGAACGGGTCAACCTTGTTGGCCGTTCTAATCTTCTCATGCAGATCTACATTAGTTTGAATTAGGGTCACCTCACATATCATATGAGTTCATCGACTCAAAGCATTGGCAACTTTGTTCTCTTTTCCCTTAATATGCATTAGTTCAAAGTGATACTCACTTAGGAAATCCAACCATCTAGATTTCCTCACATTTAGATTGGGTTGATCGAATAAATATTTTAGACTCATATTGTCAGTATTTGGAAGGAACTTCCTCCCCATGAGGTAGTGCCTCCACATCTTCAGAGCGTGGATAATGGCCGCTAGCTCAAGATCGTGCATGGGATAATTTTTCTCATGCTCTTTTAATTTCCGCGATTCATAATAGATGGCATGGTCGTTTTGCAAGAGGAATTCTCCAAGTCCTTCCTTGCTTTCATCCGTGCATACAACGAAATCCCCATCGGGATCCGCAAACTGCAACACTGGTGCAGTCATCAAAACCTGCTTAAGCTTTTGAAAACTTTCTTCACACTTGTCAGTCCATAAGAACTTGTTCGCTTTCTTCTGCAAAGCCATCATGGGGAAAGCGATTCTAAAGAAGTTCTCCATGAACTTTCGATAATACCCGGCTAAAACCAAAAGGACCTAATTTCAGTGACACTAGTCGGGGTAGACCAATCCTTTATTAGCTCAAATCTTTTCTGGGTCCACAACTATTATTGCCTTGGATATGATGTGACCTAGGTACTATAATTATGGTTTGTAAAAATCACATTTACTAAAATTAGCATAGACCTGGTGTTCTCTCAACAATCGAAGTACTATGTGAAGGTGTTCTTCGTGTTCCTCTTTATTCTTGGAATAAACCAGAATGTCGTCAATAAAGACTAGTACAAACTTATCTAGATATTTACTGAATATGTTGTTCATTATACACATAAATTTTGCGGGTGCAATTTTCAACCTGAACGACATCACTACAAACTCGTAGTTCCCGTACCTCGTACGAAAGGCAGTCTTTGGAATATCTTCATCTCAGATCTGTACCTGATGGTACCCGAATCGCAGGTCAATCTTTGAAATTATTTTGGCTCCTCCCACCTAGTTGAACAAATCATCAATCCTAGGGAGCGGGTAACAGTTCTTTATAGTCATTTTGTTCAAATGACAGTAATCAATGCACATCCACATCGTACCATCCTTCTTCTTTACGAACAAAATTGGTGCTCCCCAAGGGGACACACTGGGTCGGATATACCCTTTCTCTATTAACTCCTACAACTGCAGTTTGAATTCCACCAATTCTAGTGCACTCATGCAGTAAGGGTCTTTGGAGGCCAGAACTGACTCTGGGGTCAGTTCGATGGAAAAGTATAGGTCTTGTTTTGGAGGTAATCCAGGGATTTCCTTGGGAAACACATCCTTAAATTCCTCAAGAACGGGGAATTCTTAAATGTGTTGTTCTCTATCAGACTCTACATCTCGGATGTTCACCACAAATAACTTGCAGCCCTTCCTAACACACTTCTTCACTTGTAAGGCAGAGAATTGTCTTACGTAAAATTCTTTGGGATGCCTTGAACCTTCACTTGGTTCCCTTGGCTATCAGTACACAAGATAGACTTGTGTAGACAATTGAGCATGGCATGGTGCTGGTCCAACTAGTCCATGTCGATAAGAATATTGTACGATCCTAAAGCTAGGATTTCCAGGTTTACCTTAGTAAAGAAACCACTCAGGTTTACTTCACATTCTTTAACAATTTCTGAAACCTTCTGTTTTGTATCGATGGCTCACTGTACCAGCCAAGGTTTAAAATTCTTTAATTTCCCTAACTTGCATAAATCAACAATCTTAGGTGCAACATAGCCTTGGTAAGCACCGGGATCAATAAGTATTGAAACAGAGGTGTTCAAGATCTTACCTTTGATCTCAACCATTGTAGCTTGATGGTCCACCTGTCGGCCATCTAATGCTGCATAGATTAGTGGGGTTCCCGCTATATCCTCAATGGTAGGTTCTTTTTGTAGGTTATGCAAGACTCCATTGTTCTTATTCTTACAATCTCAGGCATAATGTGCCCCGTTGCACTTCCAACACTTGATCGCTAAAGGGGTAGCATTGGCTCCACTCGCCACTTGCTTATTACCATTAGGAGCTCGTACATAAGGCTGCGTACCTATTTTGTTGAAGTTCTTGTTCACTTGAAATTTGTTTTTTTTCTTTCTATAAGGTTGCGGGTTTGACCCAGGCTTGTGGTTATCAAAAAAGTTTCTATACTTTTCTCTGTTTCGGTTCTGGTTTTCTTGCCGTAACTTCCCATGATCATAGCAGAGTCAATCCTTGTGTAGTGCAGTATCCAGTGTTTTTGGCATGTCGAATTCAATCATGTCCTAAAAATTGGGAGGAAGAAATCCTAGGAACTGTTGGATCTTCACCTTTTCTTCGTTGATATACGGTACATAATGTAGCAGATCTAGAAATATGTTTATAAATGTGTCCATAGTCATGGAATCCATGCACAGTTCATGGAACTCTTTTACCTTGTGGTCAAAGAACCTTTCTGACATGTATTTTTCTTGGAAAATCTTTTGGAAGTTTTCCCATCTTATTTCTCGCAGCTCATATTTCTTGGTGTGCTTTAAATTTCACCACCATCTTGTTTCCTTACCATTTAGGTTGTAGATGGCAAGCCTAGCCTGCATCACACTTGAATAGTTATTGTGGAAATTGAGCCCAGTGATAGAACAATTACACTCACAACAATTATCAATTGTACATGCAAAATCACTCACAAAAGAGACTAAATATGGAGCTGAACACTAAACTGTATTGAATAAGTGTACAATAGCCAACCCTGTGAAGTCATAGGCTGCCACAATAAATAGTTACATGAAGGATTCAAATGCATGAAGAGGCAATTCGAATCTAGTCAAAAGAAGGCTTACTAAATCTAAGCAAATCCTCGATAGGTGCATAAAGCAGTTTCCAAAATTGTCAAGGAGCTCACGAATTGGAAAAATCAATTAGGCAAGCTAAAAGGTAATGGAAGGACAACTCATACATGCTTTTCATAGGAGAAAAGAGTGGAGGATGTGGAGGACGTGGAGGACAAAAAACTAGTTAACCTCACCTAGTCAAACTTTCCCAATTGCCTTAAAGCACTGGAAAAGCAGGCAATAAAGCAGAAAAAACAAAAGGGCGCTTAGGAGGCCAGGAATAAAGCAGATTTGATTCTAGGAGGTTTCCCAAGCGCTCCATGAGTCAAAATTAGCAATTTTGACCACTATGGATGTGTAGATGACAACTTGCATAAGGTGGAACATGGAAACTAGGTAAATAAGACAAAAATGGATTAATTAATGTCTAAGGTAGCTAATTATGGGTTGATTATTCTAACACCCCACCTTAAGCCTGACTTATGAGTAATATATCAGAAAATTATAGGGCATAGAAACAAGGCTTAGTCACCCTTTACATACTACATGTCCATTTAACCAAGGAAAGAGGCAAAAACCTAGTGGGAAAATCCTCCCTTAAACATGGACTGTAAAACAAAATTTGGAAATCTTGTCATCGCTCATGCTTCACAGCATGATCAACAATCCCCAGTAGTGATTTGAGATTAATGAAGGTCTTCTCACAAAATGCTCTGGTGAACATATCAGGTACTTGTTCTGAAGATGAACAGAAGAGTAGGTGAATGGTGCCATCATGCACAAGCTCTTTGATGTAGTGCATATGGATCTCAATTTGTTTGGTTCTCTGCTTCTGAACTGGATCACTGCATATTCGAATGGTACTCTGATTATCACAGTAGATAGTAGTTGAGTATTCTGATTCGAAGCCACATTCTCCAAGTAACCCCTGCAACCATAAACATTGAGTTGCTGCATTTACAACTCCTCTGTACTCTGCTTCTGTAGATGAGAGTGCAATGGCACTATGTTTCTTTCTTGACCAGCGGATTGGCCCTTCTGCAAGCATGAACACATATCCTAATGTGGACTTTATGTCTGTGCTATCACCTGCCCAATCACTGTCAGTAAACCCAATCAAATCAAGATCAGATTTATCTTTATAGAAGATCCCATGTGTCCTTGTTCCCTGAACAAAGTTAAGGATCATTTTGGCTGCTTTCCAATGGATCTCATGAGGCTGATCCATGTATCTAGAAGCCACACTTACTGCATAATAAATATCAGGTCTATTATGTGTAAGATATAACAAACATCCAATCAATTTCCTATACAGTGTATTGTTTACCATAGGTGAAGAATCAGCTTCTTCAAGCTTCACTCCTGAAAGGAAAGGAGTCTTGCTTGGCTTGCAATCCTTCATTTTGAATTTGTTTAGAAAATCCAAGGCATACTTGGATTGGTGCACCTTGATCCCAGCTCTGGTTTGAGCAATCTCAAGCCCCAAGAATTGGCTTAAGAGCCCCAAATCTGTCATGGAGAAGGCTTGGTTCATTGCACCCTTCAAGGAAGCAATCTCATCCTTTGAGCTTCCTGTAATGAGAAGGTCATCAACATATAACACAATGATCATTAATCAACCATTAATCAACTTCAAATATACATTTGTATCTGATTTGCATCAAACAAAATTTAGTGATAGCAAGAAGCTATCAATCTTGGCATACCAAGCCCTGGGGGCTTGCTTAAGCCCATATAATGACTTCCTTATCCTGCACAAAAGAGATGGGTTAGTAGAAAATCCTTGAGTTTGATGCATGTATATATCTTCAGTGAGATATCCATTCAGGAAGGCACACTTTACATCCATGTGATGTACCTCCCATTTCTTTGAAGCTGCAATAGCTAAGGCTAGCCTGATGGAGTCCATCTTTGCCACTGGTTCAAAGGTCTCATTGTAATCTATGCCATGAACCTGTGAGCAGCCCTTGGCTACCAATCTATCCTTGTACTTCAGAGGTGAACCATCAGCAGCAAATTTGGTCTTGTACACCCACTTACACTGAAATAGCTTCCTCCCTAGGGGAAGATCTACCAGCTCCCAAGTGTTGCTCTTCTGGAGTGAGCTAAACTCTTCCTTCATGGATGCTTACCATATTGGATCTCCTGCTGCATCTTCATATGTCTGAGGATCTGATTCCACCATCAGATAGCATTTCTCAGCAAACATAGGATCCTTCATGCACAGAGCACTCTCAAATTGAGATCTAGTCCTCCTAGGGTCATTAGGATTTCCAACTAGCTCTCCTGCTACTTGAATGGCCTTGGATGCCCATTTTGGCCTTGTAGGGCTGTTAGGATCTGCAATAAATTCATCACTATCAAACATATAGAATCAGCATGTTCAACAATCTCTTCTTTTACATTCAGAGGTTCTGGTGGTGAAGAGACTTCTCCAACTTCCACTGCTGCTAGGGGTTCTTCTTGAAACTGAACACACCTTTCAATGAAGGCTTTGTTTGTGCTCAAATTTATCAGCTTGTACCCTTTTGAATCTTTAGAGTACCCAACAAATAGACACTCTTGGATTTGGGGCTGCAAAGCCTTTCTCTTTTCTGTTGGAATTCTAGCCCAAGCCCTTGAGCCAAAAATCCTGAAATGGGTCACATCTGGCTTGTGCCCACTCCATGCTTCGAAAGGAGTCATACCATCAAGCTGTTTATGAGACACCCTATTCTGGATATAGGTTGCATAGTTTATAGCTTCATCCCAGTACTTTGGTGGAAAATTCTTAGCCTCCATCATGCATGTTGCCATCTCTTTTAGTGATCTGTTCTTCCTCTATGCAACACCATTCTGCTGTGGTGTGTAAGGGATATAATGCTGCATCTGAATACCTGCATCTACACAATATTGAATAAACTCAGACTTGAAATACTCACCACCATTTTCAGATTTGAGGACCTTGAGTTTCCTCCCAAACTGGTTTTCAACCAAAGCCTTAAAGACTTTGAAGAGGCCAAAAACTTCAGACTTGTGTTTCAGGAAGTAAACCCAGCAATACTTGGAAAAGTCATCTATGAAAGTCAATGCATATTTTGCCTGACTCATTGACATATGAGGGAATGGGACAGCAACATCAATGTGGATCAACTCGAGGGGTGCATAGGTTCTCTCATGACTAGCTCTCTCAAATTTATGCTCTGGGTGTTTTCCTAGGATGCAACCTTGACAAGATCCTTTGGAAATTTTTTTCTTTGGTAGCCCTATGAACATCTCTTTTTCACTAAGATCAAAAAGATACTTGTAATTTAGGTGGCCGAATATTTCATGCCAAAGATTGCTTGCTTCATTAGCATGAATCAGAAGAGCAGAGGGGTTTGAGTAGGGTAGGAAGTGTGAGAACATGTATACCTTCGAAGTATGATTTGCAACTCCTTTTGTAATGACTTTACCACTTGAGATCTCTGTGATCTAAACTTCATCAGGGGAGAATATGACCTTCTTTGGAGACCCTGTGTGGGTCATTTGATACACTGATAAGAGGTTAGAGGCAAGACCTGGAACATACAACACATTGTTGAACTGACCATGATCAATATCACTCCTCCCTTTTCCCAAACTTTCAGTGAGAGAGTCATCTCCCAGTACTATTGGTGGACCTTTCGACATGTCAAGTGAGGTGAATTCCTCCTTGGTCGAAACCATATGTCTTTAAGCTCCAGAATCAATGATGAAACTAGGTGAGCTTGATGTGACAGCAACCAATGCATGAACTCTCTCTCTGTCTTCTGAACTTGATCCTCCTTCCCTCTTCTTTGAGCTGTCTGGAAGGGAGATTCCATTCTTCTCCAGGAGTTGGGTCAGCATGTCTATTTGCTTCTTCATGTAGGATCTCTCAGAATGATTTCCCTTACTGCAGTATGTGCACTTGCTCATTTCTCCTTTGTTCTTCTTCTTCTGGTAGTTCTTCTTGGAACCTTGAGGCTCCTTTGGAGACTTGTTCTTGTCTCTCTTTTGCTCAGGTGGATTTTTAGCTTTCTTTTTTCTTTTTGATTCCCCTTCGAATCTCCAGCAACCAGATATTGGTCTTTGGATGGTTTGATGGTGCCCATCATCAGCAACTTATCTTGTTCTTGTGTGAGAGATTCCATGAAATCTGCAAGGCTAGGCATATTCCAGGTTCGAGCTATCAACTTTGTGGCATAGAAGGTCGAAACAAACACTGAATAGTCAGGGCCAAGATTTAAGAGTATGGCAAAGACCAACTGATCATCCTTCTTTTCGATCCCACATTGTTTTAGCTGCAAAACAAGTGCTTTGAACTTGGAGAAATAGAGTTGCAGGGATTCAAAGCTATTGGGACTCAAGGAGATCAGTTCATTTTCGATTTGATGTCCCCTCATCTCATCTGTATTTCCAAAAATATCAACAAGCTTCTCCCATACTTCATTCGGTGATCTCAATCCATCAAGATGGAAAAGGAGGTCTCTGGATATACTCAGACACAAGAGACCATAGGCCTCATCCCTCCTGTTGTGCCATTTTATCTTCTCTGCAGTTGCAGTGGGCTTTGCTTCTGTTTCCATAGTCACTCTGTAGAGGCCTTTCACTGTCAATAGTATCTCCATCTCTGCTTTCCATTCAAATAAGTTAAATGGATTCAAGATGATCTTCTGAGATTGATCCATAGCTTAGAAATTGTCCCGGCTGTCAGTAGAAGGCTCCCAGTCAATGATGTCGAACCTGCAAAAAAAATTGGAAGGAGAGAAATCGATATACAAAGGCTTTGATACCATGTGGAAATTGAACCCAGTGATAGAAAAATTACACTCACAACAATTATCAATTGTACATGCAAAATCACTCACAAAAGAGACTGAATATGGAGCTGAACACTAAATTGTATTGAATAAGTGTATAATAGCCAACCCTGTGAAGTCATAGGCTACCACAATAAATAGTTACATGTAGGATTTGAATGTATGAAGAGGCAATTCGAATCTAGTCAAAAGCAGGCTTACTAAATCTAAGCAAATCCCCCATAGGTGCATAAAGCAGTTTCCAAAACTGTCAAGGAGCTCACGAATTGGAAAAATCAATTAGGTAAGCTAAAAGGTAATGGAAGGACAACTCATACATGATTTTCATAGGAGAAAAGAGTGGAGGATGTGGAGGACAAAAAACTAGTTAACCTCACCTAGTCAAACTTTCCCAATTGCCTTAAAGCACTGGAAAAGCAGGCAATAAAGCAGAAAAAGCAGAAGGGCGCTTAGGAGGCCAGGAATAAAGCAGATTTGATTCCAGGAGGTTTCCTAAGCGCTCCATGAGTCAAAATTAGCAAGTTTGACCACTATGGATGTGTAGAAGACAACTTGCATAAGGTGGAACATGGAAACCAGGCAAATAAGACAAAAATGGATTAATTAATGTCTAAGGTAGCTAACTATGGGTTGATTTTTCTAACAGTTATGAACTTGGAAATACTTACTCATTCCCAGCAACCATTCTTCACCCTTTTCTCCTATATTTACTTCACCTTCATAGGTTGGGACTCTTATTTTTTGAAATTCCCCCTGAAGACTATCATCATTTCTTTGCCTCTTTCTCCTTGGAGAAAGTGATTCATCACTAGCAGGACTGTGATGATCCCCTTTAGTTGCTTCAGGTGTAACTTCTTTTTCTGCTTCACTTGGGCTGCTGGCCCACTCATGATAAGTTTCTCTTTTGGATTTGTTGGTGGACTGGGTAGGTTTTCCTTGCGGGCTCCCTCCCGTCATGTTATGCAATAATGCTTCATTTATAGCTTGTTGTTCCTTTCTTTCATTTAGACTGTCTTCTCTGAAAGTTTTCAGTTCAGCTTGAATACTGTGCAAAGTTTTTAGCACATCAGATTTTAGCTCGACCACCAAGTTCAATTCCAGAGTGGGGGTGGTCATTTCTTCTCGTTGGCTATTTTCTTCCTCAGTATTCATAAACTGAATAGCGCTGTAAAAATTTTCCTGTAACACAAAAATTCTAATAGGAGCAAAAAATTTTGTTAGTAACAAAAATTGCTTATCATACTTTATTTTCTCTGCGTGAATTCTTGGTGCGCCCATAAGTCTCTCAGTATTGACATTGGGCTTTGATACCACTTGTAATGTCCCCAAAAATTGAAAAAAAATTTTGTAGGCTAGTGAAAACTACCCCAAGGGGATCATTATAACTCATGCGGAATTACATGTGCTACTTATACTTTCGACCTCTTTAGAAGGTGTCCATACTGTCTTGTTGATCTCTTATCCATTCAATGATTATTAGTTCATTTACTTCTTATGTCTTAATGCTGTTATTAAACTATTTATACATCTTAGTTATTACTGTTGGTGAATTAATGAATTGTATAGATCTTTGTTTTACTCCTGCACATGTGTACTTTGTTTATTTAATAAAAACTAACTTAACTTTGTTGATGGGAACAAAGTGGTGGAGTGGCGGGACTTGTTCTCCCATGATGATCTGAGAGGTAAGGTATTACTTGGTTACATAGGCTTACTTAGTTCAATTGAACTAAGGCACCTCTTTTATTTACTTACACAGTTCATTACTTTGCGACGTGATCTATTGTAAAGTGTGTTGATTGTCTTGATCATAGGGAACCTTCTGCTAGTTGTTATGCTACTTATCAACCTTGTTTTATAACTTGGTAAGTGTCATTATCGTCAATTTAACTATTATGGCTAAATTTCTTGTACACTAATTATTCTTCGTTATGTTTTAAATTCGTTATTCTATGTGTCATTAACACATTTTATGTTCTATGTATATTTTTACTATATTTATTAACATCTCTTAGGTTCTTCTATTTGACAGGTTATTATAGTCAAATATGTTAAAAAGTTAACATGGCATATTGCATATGCCATGTTCGCTAAGCATTTATACTTAACACTTTTTGTATTGGATTTTAATACAAGGTTGTGAGCCTAAAGTGTGTTTTGTTTTAACTTTTAAGGTGTATGCCTTATGGCATTATACCTTGGACTAATGCCACCTATGGACTATGTAATAACGTGATCTTACCATAGTGCAAACATTATAAAACATTAGTGCTGTGATGGGATTTGGGGTGGCGACATAACATATGGTAGAAACCATATGATAGTAGGGTTTAAGCTTTCATGTGGGAGGTGGTCATACGTTGTAATGTAGTGAAGCATAAACTATGGAGAGTGGGTTTTTATATGGCTTTAATGGTTTCCAGCTGGTGCATTCAATGCACTTGGAGAAGTGTGACAGCCTTCCCTTAGGATTGGCTCATGATGGTTGTGGAATGTGTTGTCATTTGGGGTTTTTGTATTTTGGATCTATGAAGGGGGGAAATCCATGGAGGTGAACTCTAGACTATGAGGTATGCATGCGTTGAGTTTATATGCCTTCACATTGGTTTTCCTTAAATTTTTATAGCATGGCCATACTCCTCATCCCTCCTTTTGCTTGTGTTTTGCAGGTGCCAACGAGTAACGAGGAGCAGCGTGGCTTCAACTCTGTTGGCTCCAAGAGTTGCATTCATGGCCATGGTAAGCCTATGAGAAATTCTCTACTTACTATCTCTCAGCCCTCTTTGGAAGACTGCATATATTTTTGTTGCTTGGTTTGGGTTTCATGCTGTGGATTTCGATGTGGGGTTTAAATTTCAACTTCGGGCATATGATTATAGACTTGGATTTAATTAAATGTTTAAATGGCTTCAGCCGTGGAGTGAAGAATCACGTCTCCTCTAGTTCTCTGTACAAATTTTGGGTTTGTAATTTTAAACAATGGTTTGGGCCTTTGAGCCATGGGGTGCACCATTGCTTGCAATGGTTCCATATCCCATTGGCATGCCCATAAGAATTTATTTTTTCTTTAGAAATGATTGAGTGGAGACTCTACGATTTTTCCTTGCTGTGTAATTATATTTATACCCTGTGTATTTAATGAAGGAATCATTTCATTTTTGCTTACTGTGTTTGTAAAACAATGTGCTAAGTTATTGTTTAGTAGTTTGGTTTAGACACAGGCATTCGCCTTCATTTTCGGTCTGAGTATTATGTATATTTTAATGTTTGTACTAAGTGGATAACGTGGGTGGTTGAGAGGCCAAGCCCATGAATGGATTGAGCCTACCCCGTTGTGGATGCGATAGCTCTATGATATTATTTCATCTTTTGCTTATCCTGAATTAGATAGTTTGATGGTTGATTGTTAACAGGGCAGTCTTGGTAAATAAATAATTTGTGTAATTTATTTTATCACGGCCGTAACTTAAGTGAGAGCTATGCATTCGTTGGTTTCGTACAGGCCAGGGTTTAAACACCCTCGATGGCAATTGTTCTATTAGCCGGTAATTGGACTTGGTGTATTAATTTTAGAACTCGACCGAGGCTGTGAATGTATTAGGGTCTTAGGACCTCCATGTTAACGCGTGCATTTGTTATTTATTTTGTATTGGATGTATTTTAATAACCAAAACCCGCATATGATTGATGTATAGCGCAACCTGTGTAAGAAATGACTATGGGATTTGGTTGTTATTTTGTACATACAATTATTATGGTCTGTTATTATGGCTTTTCCTTGGGTCTTGACATCCATGGGAATCGATGTCTCCATCTCTGTTGGCAACAGGGTTTTAATATAATGTAATGAATGTATTTTTAATAAATGAAAACCAATTGGGCTTGCATGCCCGCAAGATTCGATTCCTACTCCTATTTGCAATACATGGATCTATAATATGATTTCGATGTTATTTTAATAGGATATGATTTATGTATAAGATGTATTATTTTAATTTGGTTATAGTAATGTTTGATGAGTTATGTAAATTTTTTCTATGGTTATGTATAGATGGAAAAATGGATAGAACTGTGGATTCTTTTGTATGAGTTATGAAACAAAGATTTGTAAAGGACCACATGGATGGTCACAATGCTTCCTTCGTTTATTTAGTTTTGACGGAGATAAATTAAATGAAAAGTTTCGATTCTAGTATATTCTTATTATGGAAGACCTTGAAAGGTCTTAGATGAGTTATTTAATTTTGGATTTAAATGTATAGATAGTTTTCATAAAGGTTTATACCTGATAGCCTTATATGTATATATATATTTATCTATTAGGTAGTTCTGTTTGTAAATAATACCCTACTATATCTATTTAGTATATCTATTCTTTTAATCTTGCTCCTATGATTAAATCTACTATAATATGAACCTGTCTCTACTGACAAATGTAATATGTGAGTAGAGTTATAAATAATAGACAAGCAATAAATAGCAAATCTAGATTTACCTAGTTTACAGTAATAATTTATGAATATTTAATAAATACAGAAACAAACTTTCGAGATGCAATCCTAGCTATATACAGTCTATGATAATATTTACCATCCTAGGGAGTATTGAAGAGAATACAAACCCTAGTAGAATCTAGGAAGAACATCAATTACATAGGGTTAGTAAATTCATTGGAAACATTCATCTAACATATTCATTATATAATCTAGAAGATAGCATAGATAGTCTAGGGTTAGATTTTAAGAAATGTAACCCTAGGAGATATGGACAGAACCAATCAATTCGAGGGTTAATAATATCTATAAAATATTTTACATAAAGAAACCATCATTTACCCTAGAAATGAACTTTGACATACTAAGAACTCATACCTGTAATTTATCTTCCTGAAGCTCCTTTAATGGTTGAACCTGCACACTTTTTAAATAACCAACATTATCAATTTAAGATAGATCTGACCTTTGATTTTGATGACCAAAACACTTGGGAACTACCACGTTCCTCCAAACCATGACCCAAAACCATTATTGGTTCTAACCCGGATCCCCCAAGATGGAATCCAACATGCAAGTAGCTTAGAGCTCCTAAGGTAGGGTTTCCTAACTAGTATCCAGTTCTGAATCAATCCTCTTTTCCTCGAAGGAAAATTTCTTCAAGAAAACAGTTGAGAGAAAAAACAGGAAGAATAATAATTCTCCTAGATAAAAATCAGAACCCCAAGCCTTTGCTTGGCTTGAGTTTTTATAGACATACTTTTCAGTCAAAGGGGCAGTTAAATCAAGAAATCCTTGATTTCTTGATTTAACCATTTTTAATTTACTGGGGTAATTTTCAATTCTTAACGTAGGAACTTTTAACTAGTTCCTAGTTAGTCTTTCATAGATATTTCATTATTTATTAATCCTTTATAAATAAATAATAATTGGTGGAGCTTCACTTCTTTCTTTATTCAATTATATAATTAATCATAATTAATTCTTCATACATACTATGTATAAATTACATAGTATTAAAATACTTGTTAACAATTGTCTTCGGGCATCATGTATGATGATCCCTAGACTTAACAACACTTCTTTATGAAGGTCAAGTAGAGAGATGGCTCAGGTATACTAGGATAGGAAACTCTAAACATCCTTGCATGTTGTATTTCCCTCGTATAACATGGTAGTTCTTCAGTACTTGACGAGAATACATAAACTTGAAATTTCATTTAATCACTTAAAAATAAGTATGATGAGATCAATATTATTCTTGAGTCGTTTTCACTCGGAGGTGATTTTAATATTTTCAGTAACCCCTAGTGCTTACCATAGCCCATACTCAACGCTTATAACATGGAGTTACAAACATAGTGAAATTCCAGAGCTCTCGCTCAACATTAAATGCTAGGATGTACTTGTATGATACACCTAGGGATACAATGGCCAAGGATCCAATGCTCCAGAGCTTATGCTCAACATCAACATGGAATGCTCCAGAGCTTATGCCCAACATTTCCAATTATATTTTCATGTGTTCCAGAGCTTTATGCTCAACACAAATGTAAGTACTCATGTGCTCCAGAGCCTCTCGCTCAACACAAAACATCTTATCGATCATGTGCTTTAGGGTCCATGCCAAACCCAAAACATTTCATCAATCATGTGCTTCAGAGTCCATGCCCAACACAACCAACATATATATCATCAATAATTGGATTACACCCAATATACAAAGAAAATCATCATGTTCATATGCAGTGGGGTCTTTGACCCAATATAAAAATAAAACATCAATATAATCATCATGATTAAAAGGCTCATGCCTATAAATGGTAGGTCCAAAATTCGGGATATTACACATGTCCTATAGATGGCAATGTTCTGCGGCCCAAAAATCCCATATTGTATAATCAAACTATGTTATGGGTGGATATTCATGTGGTTTCTAGAGCTAATCATATATGTATATACAAGCTATGTTGGATAGATCTTGAGAATAACAAACGGGTGTTCCAGTTTATTCCACACTCGAATTCAATGTTATCGATTATCCTACCATGTTATGGCAATGAAATTCTTTGTTTTATCAATGAAGAGAGAAATATAGTGTGGTCTATAGAACAAACAAAAAATCAAAATGATTCAACGAATTCTTCGATAAACAATGGATGTTTAGAAGGTGGATTCTGATGGAGTTTCATGTCTAATTTGACCTCAATCATCAATGGAAAATGCAGTGGATATTTTCCTGTTGTAGCACTTGATAATTACATACTCATGTGCAAATAAGACCATCTTACTTTTTTCTTCTATGACTTCACCGACATACATTCTAATTTTGTAAGTGAAGATAGAATGTTGGATTCTGCATTATCCAAACTTGAAAATCCAACACAGCTAAGTGCCGTTGAGCTTGTAGACAACATATCCATCATTCTATGTTTCCCAAACATGGATTCAATTGATGATGTGTTTTCAATGGGATAATATAAACATATATGGCATGTATGTTATGCAAGTTTACATGTTTAGATGCTTCATAATCATAATTATTCAAAATATTTCTTTCCAACAAACTTTACCCAAGTTTTTGCAATCAGTGCTACATATGGAATTTTACTTGCATGTGCCTTATGCAAATCGACTTCTTTAATACTTCATTATCATACTTATTGGATTTATCTCGTTCGATTTTTTCCAATTTACATTCTCTTCGAAATAGAAATATATCATGCATGCCATTTTTTTATATTTTCTTGGATACAAAACATGAGTACAATATTAGTTTATATCTTAGTGATCTTCGACAATACAAATATTATAAGATAATATTTAAATAAAGTTCGAAACTTTTATGTATTTGTTTATTTTTTCTATACCTATAACATGCCTTTGTACACTAATATGGTTTGACAATAGCTATATTTTTTTTATGTTCATGTAGATATCTCGTCAGAGAAAAATAATAATTGCAGTAGCAAGAAGAATTTGATGGAAACATCGTCTCACACAAAAAAAGAATCCAATCAAAAATACTATAAGAAAAAAGAAGATATTAATAGGAAACATCGTTTAATATACAAAGAGAATAATGAGCAAATCAACAAACAAAGAAGAGAACGCCATGGTCATTCCTTTGGAAATGTCATTGATTCTCAAGGCGATCCCACTAAATTCCAAAGCTTATATGATAAAATGAGGAGATCAAATCATCGAAGTCAATTTCTATCATCAACACCTACATATAGCGACAATTGTAATGAAAGGTTGAATGAATTTATTGAACCTTTCGTAAATCATACTTTTGGCGAAAAGTTTTATAACCATGGCACTAAGGTATAAGGATTACATGGTGTTGTATATATTGGAAAAAGTATTTATGTGTACAATATAAACATACTTACATACATGTTCAATGTTTAGATAAATACTTACAACAATTGTTTGAACCGATGATTTGATAAGCGTGAAGAGGCTATGCATACAAATCAAAATGAAACAGTACAAAATGATAACACAATTATAGCTGAAAGTAGCATTGGAATAAGAACAATTTCTCTTGGCACAACAAAGGACATGAATTCCAAGTCTACTGGGAATGACTCATACAGCCATGCAAACAATGCATTGTTAACAAATGAAGAACAAGGGTTTCAAAATCAATTGAAAACCGGTTTGCAAATTTCCAGTCAAACAATAACTGTTTCTATTGGAACAACCAAGGTATTGTTTCACCTATCTACGACAACAACCATGCATTTGACCTTGATCAAAATAAGGTAGTATTAGATACAATATTATTTCATCCTCGTATGCAATAATTCAATGACAAACCGTTTTGAAATTTCAGGATAGTAGAATCCATGGACAACAACTAGTCAGTGTTGGACATAATTGTCGAAACAACATGATATCGATCAATTTCATTTCGTCTTCTTGTGACGACGTCTCTCTATAAAATGTCCGTCAAAATTATGTTGTGTGCAGCCAACCAAAGAACATGGACTTCAATCGGGAAAAAAATTCTACACCAATGAATTATCAAACAATAATTCGAAACCGACTCATGATCAGTAGCCCAAGTGGAGATGCAAAAAGGACTATTTTTCTTGGAACATCAAAGGTCTTACTCATCCTATTAATAATAAAATTCCATATTTTGATCTTACAAGAAGATTTGACATAATATTTAACAACGACATTTTCACTTTTCAGGATAATAGCACCACGACTCATTGAGGACACAACATTCAAACCCCAAATCATCTCAACCATATGATGGCACCCAACCTTCAATATAATTTTCATGATGAAAGCCATATGGGTCACGTTTCACACGATGGTACTCGATAAAGGCAAGTCAGGAATATACATCGTCGCAACAATAGAGGAGAGAGTTTATTTCAGCATGTCTCGTCTCACTCCGAATTGAATGATAATGTACATGCTCGAGATAATGGTTTAAATATACATACATCAAGAAACATGGTTGAGTTTTTCCAACAAATGTCCTCTTTCCATCAAGCATTTCGCGCCAAAATTGATAAATTGTCAATTGTGCAAATGTGTAATGTTTGTCATGAATCATACCCTAGAATGAATGTTTTCAGACGAGATGAAGGACCTATTTGTGTGAGATGTAGGCAAGAGCATGGTATCCATCATTTCTCTTGAGATAACAACATGAATCTAGGAAAACAACCTCTTGTTTTATCAATTTTGACACAGGTTGAATAAATGTTAATAGCACGAGTGAATCCAATACTACAGGTCACACATGCATGTGGAGGTATATATAAATACAGTGGCCATACAATTATCTTCCCACAAGATATCATTTCAATTGTTAATACTCTTCCTCATCGAATAAAACACCTAGACATATTAATTGTTAGAAGAGAAGGGCCTCCATCCAAGCATTATGACTGCATTGTTAGTAGGTCACGAGTAATGGATGCATTGCATTACAAAATGGGAATGGAAAAATATTACCAAGATCTTGAAATTGATCCAGAATCAGTCGTATGTCTCCCGGACCAGCCAACAAATGTCTCCTCTAAATTGCATTATATCAACTCTGAAATAGCTGACTCAGAAGAGGTTTATGCAGACATTGATAGATTTGGAATTCATCCACTCAAAACTCATCCTTCATCATTTACAGCTAGAATTCCAAATGCACAAAGAGAGATAGAAGAGATACAAAACTTTGTTAACAAAGAATCTTCTTTGTCAAATTTAGAGATGGAATGGCTCGAGATTGGTTTGTCTCCAATAAATGAATACAACATAAAAGGCTTGTTTGAAATGGAATTTCCAACATTGTTTCCCACGAGAACTGCTGATTGGTTGCAACCACGTTTGAAGAATGTCCGCTTACATGAGTATGGGTTGCACCTACTTCAATATTGTGATCAAAGGTTTAAAAAACATCCAAGGTTTTGGTATTTTGTATTGAACATGATAATGTGACATCAAAGCCAAGGAACAACTGCTGTATTCATGGAAAAAACCATTGAATATGGCATACCTACCACAATTGAAGATTTACGTAAGGAGCTCATTGAATTCCCTGGGAAACCAAATTAGCTGAATGATTGATACGTTTCGGTTCACGTATTCGAGGAACAAAGGCATACTGGAACATATGTCACAGTGAGATTACTGACATGATATCACAAATAGGTTTCCCAACTTTGTTTTTTACTTTGAGTGCAGTTGATACCAAGTGGCCAGACCTACATAAAGTTATTCCCAATTCTGCACTTGTATCCGCACAAAACATAAATAGATGGAGAACCGATAATGTTATAAACTATATACATATTGTTGCAAAGTATATGCATGAATGTTTTAGTATTTTCTATGAAGAAATCATTATGAAATACCTTCATGATAAAGACTACTGGTACAGGTACATCATTTCCTTATTCTATTTTTTAACCTAACATGTTAGATTATTACTTGAAATTTTGTTGCACACTAAAATTATTGAAAAATGATGAGTTTCATAGGTATGAATGGAAACATATGGGATCAACACATATCCATGGCTTCCTACGGTTAGAAGGTGCACCAGACATAGAACAACTAGATTGGAAAGATATGATAAGAGTTGATGCAGCAAGACGATACTTTGAAAATTATGTAACAACATGGAATCCTCGTGATGCTCACCACAGGAATATATCTATTCATCGACCTCTAGAGGAAGATCCTTACTTATTGGATACCAATGAAATATTCAATACAAATCCCCTTGATGATTATGAGCAACTAGCGAATCGAGTGCAACAACACACAAGATGCAGTGTTCTTTCATGTTTATGAAAAAAAGATTCCTCCTACATGTGCTGATACAATGCACCATGGAAACTTCAAGACCGGTCAAAAATATTTGTCAATGACAAAGGACACAAAAAATTTGAACTTGCTTGCAACTACGACAAGTTAAATGTTCATAACATTCCTCTTCTTTCAATATGGCATGCCAATATTGATTTCCAACCGGTTCTTTCACATCATGCAATTTTGAAACACATTGCAAAGTATGCTTCAAAATCTGAGAGAAGATCAGAAAGATATCAAGACATGTCGACAAGAATTTCCAATGTCGTTGACTCTTAAATTCCCTCTATATGTGCATATAAAAAGTTTCTTGTTGAAACAATTGTGGAAAGAGATATAGGAGCACAGGAAACTTGTCATATGTTGTTAAAGCTTCCTCTTATTATTTCTAGCCGTAGCTTTGTTTCAGTTAATGTTGGAAGAACAATATTCAAAAGAGTTTCTTTAGACCCATATAACAACAAATTCCCAACAAGGTCTGGGTTTCTAGAACAATACCAAAAGAGACATCCATTACTGGAGCACCTATCTTTAATTGAAACTGCATAATCTTGGTATTTTAGTGGACGACGTTAGAAAGAACTTTGGAAGCCAAGAGATACACCTGTGATAGTTCATGTATGGCCATGGTTCTATGAGGGTCCTAACAACAATTCAAATTCCTTTGATTCGTTTTTCCTCAGTGAATTTCTTCTCTATAAACCATTCAGAAACATTCGGATTGATATTGGCGTCAGCGTAGAAATTATTATTCAGAATTGGAGGAGCCTTAGATATCGAGCGTGGCATGTCAATAGGATACCTTTGGCACCAGATACTAATGAGGAATATGATGATACACATAAAGATGAAGTGATTCATGAGAATAACATGGATGATTGGGAGATGTTATCATGTCTTGTTCCTCCCAATACTGTTCAAGTTTTAGACATTGATATTTTGGATCGCAGAGACTTTGACTTGATCCATGCGTGGAATAGTACTACAGGTCCAAATAGAAACTTAGAGGACCCAATAGATTTCATAAAAAATGCATGGTCAAGAGGATCCATGCCAGATCTCTCACATTTTAGGTTGGCTTCTCCATTCTCATTTTCTGATAAGCAACGTCTTTGTTTTGAAACTATTATTTAACATTTCCATGAAGGACTGAATCCAGACCCATTGAAGATGATAATTCAAGGAACTGTAGGGACAGGAAAGTCTTACCTTATACATTGTATTGCGCATGAATTTTCAATGCATTCCATATATGGAAAAATCCCTTTTCTATTGCTAGCACCTACAGGAGTAGCTGCCTTCAACATACGAGCCAAAACAATTCACTCGACCCTCAGAATCCCTATTAAAGACTTCAAATCTTTACAGGGTCAATAACTTTCTGTATTCCAAGAAGAAATGCAATATGTTACACACAGTTCAATTGATGAAATGAGTTTCATTGGGCCAAGGTTGTTCATACGAATTGATTCACGTCTATGGGAGGCATTTCCGGAAAAAAGGTCAGTTCCATTTGGTGGAATATCATTGATTCTTGTTGGAGATATTGGGAAGTTTCCTCCTGTCAGAGATAAACCATTGTATGTAGGAAACACGGTTGGAAGGGTCTTATGGAAATATTTCAGAAAGGCTTTTACATTGGACACGATATTTTGTCAACAAGGCACAGATCCAAATCAAGTCAATTTTAAGAGGTTGCTAACGATCATTAGAAATGCAAACCCAATAGTGGATGATTGGAATATTTTAATGTCATGAACATATGCAAATATGGATGCTACTGAAAGTAATAATTTCAATTCAGAAATCCATTTGTTTCCTACGAACACCATGGTAAATGTACATAATTGATGTATGTTAAAGTCACTTGGAATTCCTATAGCACGATGCGTTGCTCAACATACGAAGAATAATGATTTTACTGACGCTGATGATGACCAACTTCAACAAGAAGTGCTTTTATGTCCTGGTCAATGAGTGATGTTGACGTGTAACTTGTGGGTGGAAGCAGGGTTGCTAAATGGAGCACTTGGGACAGTTCAAAACATATTTTTATCTGATGGATCCAAACCACCACAACTGCAAATGTATGCTACAATCTCTTTTGATGATTACATTGGATTACAATGGGACATCAAGTATCCCAAAATTGTGCCAATAGCACTTGCTTTTAGAGGAAATCGTAAGAAAATCCCATTTCATATGGCTTGGGATCTTACCATACACAAATCACAAGGTTTGACTTTACAAAGGGAAACCATCGATATCAGGATCGCAAAGAGGTAGGGTTTAGTTTTCATAGCAATTTCAAGGGTAAAATATATTGATGGTTTATGAATACCTCTGCCCTTTACATTTGAAAGGTATTCAAGGATGGCCAAAAGTGCATATGCTCCAATCAGAAGGAAAGTAGAACAACGGTTGGAATCCATTTCAGGTTAAACATCATAAATATTAGGTTCTTAGGTAACTTGATTGTTTATTGTATAGACATTTATATTAACATGTTTCATTGTTATTATTTTAATTGGCAGTGAGAAATATAGTTTGCAAGAGAGAAAACCAAATTACAAACAGAATGGGTTTAATCTCTATTTATTCATTGCATCTTCATATAGTTGTCAAGAATTTTTTTTTTTCCTAGATGTTAACCTACACTATTTCAATATTTTCAATTACAAAGCAATTCACAACCATTTGTTAAGTTGTATTACGACATAAAAATATAGTGGCAACCATTATTTTTTTTGCTAATTTAATTGGATTTGTATTCTTCATATTCTTTTTGTATGTGTTCAAAGAGTATATATATATATATATATATATATATCTTCATATTCTTTTTGTATGTGTTCAAAGAGTATATATATATATATATATATATATATCTTCATATTCTTTTTGTATGTGTTCAAAGAGTATATATATATATATATATATATATATCTTCATATTCTTTTTGTATGTGTTCAAAGAGTATATATATATATATATATATATATATCTTCATATTCTTTTTGTATGTGTTCAAAGAGTATATATATATATATATATATATATATCTTCATATTCTTTTTGTATGTGTTCAAAGAGTATATATATATATATATATATATATATCTTCATATTCTTTTTGTATGTGTTCAAAGAGTATATATATATATATATATATATATATTCATAATATCCTCACAAGTAAATGTAATTTTTTTTAATTGAGTTATATCGATTAAATGTGAATGTAATGATGAAATGTGCCACAAAAATATTATTGAATGATAGATTACGAGATGACATACCAATGATTTTAACATATATAACCATGACAATGCATGTTACCATTTTATGCAACTTACATTTTGTTATATTGTATAATTTAATTATTATTGATATATTAGGATTTTAGTGCTTATGCCACATTTCCTCCAATGTTGTTTATTGTATTGTTTAGTTATCATGATGTTCGAATTCATAAAAGCATTTATGTTTTTATTTTCTAGATCTTTGTGTAAAATCCAAATAAAAAATGGATGTAAAAAAACAACCATCATCCAACAGTCTGCATCAGACACCTCATAGACGAACTAAGGTTGAGACGTCGATTTCAGATACATATTCTACATCCTGGAAGAGGAATCCTTTCCAAACTAGGAATTCAAAAGGATATAGGGAATAAATTTGGCATTAATGATACACAACAAATATTTATTTATGGTTTTCATACATATGGACAAAGATCGTCAGGTTTTGGGTTGGTATATGACAAGCTTGATGTTGGAAACATTTACCACCATACACACTCTTTTTGGTCAAATTGGCCTAGTTAAACCACTATCCTAAGTATAATTGACATTAATTGACATGAGTGGAGAATTAATTGACATCATCCAGTCACACCCACGCCTACCTTCAGTCAAGGAGGCTAACTTAGCCTTCTCCTACATTCAGGGAGGCTAACTGGAGCACTCCGGGGGTGATCTGAGTGATATTAATGCACCTAATTGCTAACTGGTGGTTACAATTAGTTAAACAAGTTAGTTAAGGAACCTCCTCTCGTTAAATATATTATTTAATGATTATTTAATGAACTGGAGTCAACAGGGTTGCCTCCACCAACTTCTGATGTGCAGTTCAACTTCAATTAACCTCATCGGGGTTCATTGGAGTCAGTATAGTGCTACCTCTTGATGGTTGGTGAGCTATGACATGTGTCTGATCTCTTTCAGTTGAGACTTAGCACTCCAGCTTCAGTTAGGGTTAGTTGAGTCAATTAGGGTTTTGATAAGTGGTTAACTGAGTGTGACTCATGGCTTGCAGTCAGTTAAGCTAGACTCACTCATTCAATTCGAATGAAGTACTTGAGGATTCGAATTACTCATTCATTCATGCTTGTAGCATGACATTGTAATTGTAATCATTCATTCTTTATGTGAATACAGAGCGGATTCTATTCTTGTAGACCGATTACACCATTTCATGAGTTATTTGTTGATTAATCTTTGATGAGATTGATTTTTTGTTCCTAGATCAATATACAATATTAATATGGTATCAGATCTTATGGCGAGACGAAGCTCTATCTCTCAAAAACAAGCTTTTTGATAGATTTCTGCATGAAATTTGAGCAATAGCTCAAAAATCCAGCACTGCACCAGAATCTAAGGCTTACCACTTAATACCCCAAGTAAATAACTTGTTGATCAATCTTGCTTGATTGACTATGATGGGTGTGATGAAATCCTAAAATGTGCAGGCTGTCTAACCTTACATTGCCCTTTCTGTTTTGATTTTGAGGTTTCTACAGGTGAAGCGTTCACTCCAGCACATCCAGATGGCCTCCTCAATAGATCTCTTGACTCCATACAATTTCCACTCATGGAAAGGTGATATGGAGATTCAACTATGCTCCAGAGGACTTTTTAGAGTCACCATGGACACTAAAGATGAGCCTGGATCCGCCATAGAAAAATCAAGATTCTTGAACAACAAGGATGAAGCCTTCAGTTTCTTGTGCCTCTCTATTTATCGAGACCTTGTCTTCCATCTTACGGGATTGAAGATTCTGAGAGAAATATGGGACAAATTGGATACTCTATATGAAAATCATGATGACTTGAGGGTTTACCAGCTCGAAAATGAACTCATGTCTCTCCAACCCTCCGATTTTGAGACTCTGAATGATTTCTTCACAAATTTCAAGCATACTCTTTTACTCTTGAAGCAATGCAAAGTGGAGGAGGAGGATGATCAGCTCATCCTCACCATACTCTCCAAAATTGGGGCTGATTATTCAGTTTTTGTTTCTACATTTCATGTAGGGAAGCTCACAACCCTTGGATGGAAGATTCCTACACTCAATGCCTTCATCGAGTCCCTAACATGTGAACATGACAAGCTTGTCCAAATGGGGATCATCATATCTTCCCATGATCAAGCCCTTCATGTCTTGGGGCCCAAAGATCTGAAGGGTAAAGGAAAGCAGTAGAAGAACCCAAAAACTAAATTTGATGCTCCTAAACCTAGAGTTGAAAATCAGCAGCATGATGAGTCTTCCGGCTTAAGGAAGAACAAAGGAAAAGGGCACCATGGAAAGGAAAAAGTCAAGTGTTCTTATTGCGGGAAGGGATTCCACCCTGAACATGCCTGCATGAAGAAGAAGCTTGATGAAGATACCTCTCTCCTTGAGAGAAATCACATCAATCTTCCAGAAAGCTTTCGAAGGAGAGATCAGCAAGATTAGGAACCACAGCATGAAAAAGGTCATTCCCTCATGGCAAGCACTTCGAAGTCCAAAGCACTCTTGATTGATTCTAGAGCTTCGAGCCACATGATGGCTGAAAAATACTCCTTTTCATCCTTGGAGACCGGCAAATCCATCCCCATCCACATGGGAGATGACTCCACCATCAGTTCAAAAGGACAAGGTACTGTAGATCTTGAAAATGGTTTTTTCTCTAATTTTTTGTATGTACCATCTCTAGCATCAAATATCTTTAGTGTCTATCAAATGACACATACAGGAGTGCCTAAGAGAGTCTCTTTCATCCCAAATGATGTTGAGATAACAGAAATTGCATCCTGGAAACTCATTGCTAAAGGCCTTACAAACCATCATGCAAAAGCCAATGAGTTCTCTCACTTTGTTGCGGATGCCAGGACCACTGCTTTGCTAACTCATGCAAATTAGGTTAGTAGGTTGTGGCATGAGAGTTTTGGCCATCTTAATTTCAAATATTTGCAGCAATTACAGAAAAAATCCATGGTTGAAGACCTCTCGGTCATCAAGGCAACCATGGGAATTTGCAAAGGCTGTGTGATTGGAAAACACCCTGAGCACAAGTTCGATCGGGGGAAGGAAAATCGAGCTACATGCATATTGGGGCTGATACATTCTGATATCAGCAGTATGATTCCTATCACATCCATGAATGGATCAAGGTATATCCTTACTTTTATTGATGATTTTTCAAGGTATACATGGGTTTTCTTTCTCAAAAATAAATCAGAAGTATGTAAAAAAATTTATGAATTGAAGGCCTTGATCGAAAATGCCTTTGGGCTTAAGCTCAAGATCTTGATATCTGATAATGGAGGGGAGTATGTCAGTAATGATTTGATGTAAATATTCTCCCAAAGTGTTATTCAGTTCCAACATTCAATTCCCTACACTCCCCAGCAGAACGGAGTAGTGGAAAGGAAGAATCGGTCTCTCAAGGAGATGACCACCTGTGTGTTGGAATCCAAGAAGCTTGCTACAAATCTGTGGGCTGAGGCCATGCATGCTATAGAATACATTCATAATAGGGTGCCACACTTATCCATGAAATGGAATACCCGTTTCTAAGCATGCTTCAGACACAAGTCAGATGTGTCGAACCTACGGGTGTTTGGGTCCACTGCATGGGCCCGAATTCCACTTGATAAAAGAAGGGATTTGCAACCGCAAAGCATAGAATTTATGTTTATTGGGTATCCTAATGACTATAAAGGTTTCAAGCTGTTGGATATAAATACCAAATATATCATCAACGAGAGAAGTGTCAAGTTCGATGAGCCTCTTCAGGAGGTGGAACTAGTGAAGGAGAAAATTGTTGAATTTCCCTCCTATTCTACCGAATATTTGGATGATGAAATTGGGGGTGATGAACCTGATTTGGATACTCTGATTTTTGATATCAGTGTGCAGCAATAATTAGATGTGGAATCAGAACCTAAAGTGAAAAATTATCTTCCTACATGGGCCCGACAGACACTTTCCTCCGCAGGAGACAACATTGGAAATCCGGATGATCCAAGGAGAACCCGGTCTGATTTCCAAAGAGCAGGTATTGTGCTCTCTTGTCCTGATAATTTGCTGTCTAAAAATTTCTATTTGATGATTAGTTCAGATCCAAAATCCTACTATCATGCTCGGAAGGATCCGAGATGGCAAGTTTCCTTGGATGAAGAGATGAATTCTCTTCAGAAAAACACCACTTGGGAGCTAGTTTCTCTTCCTCCAGGAAGGAAATTGGTTCAATGCAAGTGGGTGTTTCAGAAAAAGGTTGATACTAATGGAAGCACCTAAAAATATAAGGCAAGTCTGGTAGCAAAATTTTTCTCTCAGGTCTAAGGAGTGGACTACCATGAGACCTTTGCACCGGTTGCAAAAATGGACTCCATCCGCCTTGTTTTGGCAATTTCAGCATCCAAGCACTGGGAAGTGCATCACATGGATGTTAAGTTAGCCTTTATGCATGGAGATATTCATGAGGATATATACATGAAGTATCCTGAGGGATACATCACTGATCCATCTTTGGTTTGCAATCTAAAGAAGTCACTATACGGGTTAAAACAGGCCCCAAGAGAGTGGTATTCCAAGATGGATGCCTTCCTTCTCTCGCAAAACTTTCAGAGATGTAGATCAGATCCAAATGTATATTAACAGAAATATGATGGTCATATAATTATCATTTTTTTATATTTTGATGACTTACTGATCACAGGTAACACAGTTGCCTCCATTTCAACCATCAAAACTGCTCTCCACAATGCCTTTGAAAGGAGTGATTTGGGGCTTCTAAAACAATTTTTGGGGCTTGAAATTGAGCAAAATTATAATGGGATTATGGTCACTCAGTACAAATACATTTCATACCTGTTATTCAAGTTTAACATGGCTGAATGTAGGACTGCACCATTCCCTTTCCTTTTAGGGATCAGCCTTGAAGAAGGAAAAAGCACACCTCCCATGGACTGCACTATCTATCGACAGCGGATTGGTAGCTTGTTGTACTTGACACATTCTCTGCCTGATATTTGTTATGTCATGAATGATGTATCAAGATACATACAGAAACCTCATGATATTCATTGGAAGGCATCCAAGAGGATCCTCGAGTATATTCAAGGAACCAGGACCTACGGCATTCACTATGCTACAGACTTCGAGCTAGAGCTGGTTGGATATACAGATTTTGATTGGGTTGGTGATTCTATTGATCGAAATTCTAATTCCAAATATGTATTCATGTTTGGTGGTGGCCCCATTTTTTGGTCAAGCAAAAAACAAGCTGCCATAGCACTATCTTCAGCAAAGGCCGAGTATCGAGGAGCGGTGAATGCTTGCATCCAAGCAGTTTGGTTGCAAGAAATTCTTTCAGAGTTTGATCCTGTTAGTACTTTGTCCACTATTCTCTTTTGTGACAATAAAAGTGCTATCAAGATATCCATGGATCCAGTTACCAGGCAGAGGACCAAGCATGTAGAGATCCACATGCACTATATCACAGAGCTAGTGCATGATAGGACCATCATTTTGCAATACTACCCGACTGATGAGCAGATTGCAGACATCTTCACCAAGATATTTTTAGAAGAGAAGTTCACTTACCTCCGTTCACTATTAGGGGTGAGTTCATCAGGGTGATTCAGACTACTTTCATGTTCAACTTGAGGGGGGGGTTTTCCCACTGGGTTTTCCCTCTTTTCCTCACTTAGTTTGTTTTTTAGCATTGTTTCAGTTTCAGCATTGTATAGGGTGACCTATGGCCTTAGTTTTTAGGGCCCTAGCATTCTTATGCATTTGTGTTTTCTAACTCCTCCTGAGTATAGCTTAAGGGGGGGTGTTGGAGACATTTACCACCATACACACTCTTTTTGGTCAAAATGGCCTAGTTAAACCACTATCCTAAGTATAATTGACATTAATTGACATCAGTAGAGCATTAATTAACATCATCCAGTCACACCCACACCTACCTTAAGTTAAGGAGGCTAACTTAGCCTTCTCCTACATTCAGGGAGGCTAACTAGAGCACTCCGGGGGTGATCTGAGTGATATTAATGCACCTAATTGCTAATTGGTGGTTACAATAAGTTAAACAAGTCTGTTAAGGTGCTTCCTCTCATTAAATATATTATTTAATGACTATTTAATGAACTAGAGTCAACATGGGCGCCTCCACCAACTTCTGATGTGCAGTTCAACTTCAATTAACCTCATCGGGGTTCATTGGAGTCAGTATAGCGCTACCTCTTGATGATTGGTGAGCTGTGACATGTGTTTGATCTCTTTCAGTTGAGACTTAGTCATTTATTGCGCTCCGACTTCAGTTAGGGTTAGTTGAGTCAATTAGGGTTTTGATTAGTGGTTAACTGTGTGTGAACCATGGCTTACAGTCAGTTAAGCTAGACTCACTCATTCAATTCAAATGACCTCCTTGAGTTCAAATTGTTCATTCATTCATGCCTGTAGCATGACATTGTAATTGTAATCATTCATTCTTTGTGTGAATACAGAGCGGCTACTATTCCTGTATACCGATTACACCATTTCATGAGTTATTTGTTGATTAATCTTTGATGAGATTGATTCTTTGTTCCTAGATCAATAAACAAGATTAATACTTGAGGATGCAATGAAATATGAGCCTAACCAAAGATTAGTGAAGAACGAAATTCATGATCTTGGAAAAAATACCCAAAAAAATACTGAAAAAAAAGCAAAGAAAATTCATGGTGTCATGCCAAGAAAAAAAAATATTGTTGAGCCACTCTCATCACCATCTATATATGAAAAAATAGACAAAGTGCATTTTCTTTCTTTTCGCAGCATTGTATTTATTTCACTCTATTGTTGCATGCAATTATGTAAATGTGTTAAATATATTTTATAAGTTTGAAATAATTTTTTGAATTTTGATTTGTTCCTAAATAATCCGTTGTCAACCTATACCTTATTTGTGAGTAGTTTAAATATCTTTGTGTGTTCGTTGAAATAATTTTTTTTTACAATTTAGTATGTTTATGTTGGTAATAACTATGTATTTTTAATGTTTTTGTTTAGTTAATTGCAAATGGATCTCAGCATTTGTAGTTTACTGCCACTCGACTTTTTAGAGATGATTCTGCCATGGGTGCCATTTTCAACATTGGTTCGCTTTCGATCAATCTCTAAACATTGTGAAGAGAGATTGTCCAAGCCATCTTTTTTCAGGGCTTGGAAAAATAACAATATAATAGAAATTGGGCTTTTAATTGAACTATTGGGACAATATCAAAACCATTTTGTATATAAGTTTATCGATTGTATAAGACATACATATTTGTTGCATGTCCCTGATCCAAAATATAGATATATGATTGAATGTACAGTTGGTTCAATCATTTTTCTCTCAAAATATTGTCCTCTACGAGGGCATAAGGATTATTACATCGTAAATCCATTCATAAAGTGTTTCTCAAATATAGGCATTATTGATATAAGAGACCATGGTTTCTTTTCTCTGATAGGAAACACTAGTCAACAGAAACATGGATGGATACTTGTACGTCATAAGCATAGTGAACATGGTCCTAAATGTTTTATCTGCAACAATATCCAAAGAGTTTGGAGAGAAATAATTGGTGTTGATGGTGAACCTACTCCTCCTAAAGATGTTTTTTATAAAGGAAAAATTTATTGGTTGCATGTGAAAATAAATTATGAAGAAGATGCCACGTATGTGTACAAAATGTACTCGTTGAACATTGAAATGAATATATGGGGTATGCATTCAATTTACACATGACATAGGAAATGATCTATGTGTCTGACCTTACACTGTAACCAATTGATATGTCTTGTGAATGATGGTTTTACAAGTATATGGTGCATAGACAAAATTCAAGATTTCAAACATGGTCAACATTGTGTTCAACAAATATATAGTCATTTTGAGGATGTTCGAGGGTTAAAATGGACCCGTTTACAAGGTATGCCAAGAAATATGAATAGGCATTGTTCAGACTATCTACCATTTTGAGCAGTTGGAAATTCTATATTGACATGCAAGAATGCTAAAATTCCATTCATATACTATGATTTGGAAACTTGCAGTGTTACTCATTTAGCAGTTGATGAAAGATCACTCTTTCCAAATCACTGTCTACCATTTCCAACAAACAAGCAATGCAGTAACATTATCATGTATAAGAATTTCTTTCCTCTCACTCCAAGCATGGTTTTATTCAATGATCTTCTCCCATTCCCTCTGACATTGTTTCGGTCCTTGTAGGATTTTGCCATGTAATTCAATAGGTATATGAATCTTTGTAAACAAAATTATGTTTTAGTTTTTGCACTACGTGCAAATTTTGGTATGTTTTGGTTTTAAATAAAACATGGCTTGAGCCCATGAAGCTTTTTATAAAGGATATATAAATTTTGGAGTAGCTATGTTTGAGTTTTTGCTTCAAATCAATATTTTTATTAGTTTTGATCTAAAATAAAGATTTATTTATGGTATAACATCAATTTTTTTTGGCTATATCGGGAATTTAATGAAAACTATATTTTACGTCTTTTAAATAGTACAAATAATATTACATGTCTTTCCCTCACACACTAAAATATTTTAGCAACTGTGTTGATAGTTACACTAATATATGCTCTCATTCCCAACATATTTAGTAATAAAAATAATGCGATTAAAATGTAAACATTCCAATTAAACCAAGAATCTCCAATACAGCCACACAACCAATGAATTATCAACAAATGAATAAACAAAGCATTCGACCTGAACTCGGTATGAGTACAAACATTGCAGAATAAAGAACACTTTTTTGCACTTGAGATAACAAAGATATTCCATATTTGGTTTACAATTGGCATTCATGGCTCATTCAAATGAAAACAACATAATTAACGATAATGTAATTTATGATGACTTTCTGTACTAAGTTGATGAAATGTAGAATGTTTTTCAACAATTGCATATTCATTTTTTTACTACAATATTTCAGCTGCTCAAATTATAATTTAAATAATCGATACAATATTTCACTTGCTCAAGTAACAATTTAAATAATATATGTAATTGTTTCAATTAAAATCCTAGATTTCAAATTTTAACAATCCATACATTCATTTAATTATATTCATGAATGCAATGCTTAGTATTATATTGAAATTGTGACTTTTTGTATTCGTTTAAGAATTTATTTGATTTTTTTCATAAATATCACGAATCATAAAAGATATGGAACTAAAATTGCTGAGAAAATAATTCAGTTTCACATTAAGTACACATAAATTAAACAACTGTTGTAGTATTCGAGTCTATGAAAACATTTCAGTACAAACATTCTAGATTATATAACATTTTTTTCCACTTGAAATAACAAATATATTCCATATTTGCTCCACAATTGACATTCATGTCTTGTTCAAATGAAAACAACATAACTAATGATCATGTAATTTATGGTGACTTTCTATACTAAGTTGATCTAATGTACAAGATTTTATAATTGTTGCAATTAAAATCCCATAGGTGTAAAAATATTCAGAACTGAAATTGCTTGTAAAATAAGCATCACCAATCATAGAAGATATGGAAGTGGAACTGCTTATAATATAATTCAGATTCACATTAAATACATATCAATTAAACAACTGTTGCAGTATTAGAGCCTACGAAAAAATTTCAGCAACTTATTAACTATATTGACTATAATGTGAATTATATTCATGAATACACTCCTCAGCAACATATTGACTATTTATTATAAAAAATGGTAATGTTGCAAGCTCACATTTCCAACAAATACTATCAAATTTCCACAGTCCCACATGCTTACATCATTTTAATATAATTATCATGTTTTTTCGGTAATTATTTATGAATATTTGCAAGAAATTACATTAAAATATGTAACCATATTGAATCGTAACCATTATGTCGCAATAAAACATAACCTTTTATAAATGTGATGATGTGACAAAAACCAATAAGGAATGGATGAATATTGTAATCCTTCACACCTCTTCATGTATGTTTAAATGAAACAACCACATTAATAAAAAAACATAAACCCAATCCATCTAGATCCTTGCAACAAACCTCATAATTCAACATAATTCATGAAATAACACGGTCATAGTACAACATAACCACGAACAAATGTCACAAGACACCATAAACATGGTAATGAACATCATAATCCAAGATAACCCTTCATCGATTTCAGAATGCAAAAAAATCAAAATCAAAATAAAACTAAACCCAACTACTACAAAACAATTTTATTAATGGCATCATGTAACAAAAATCCAGCAACCAACATTACCATATTGCAACATGACCATAGAGCAATGTCGCAAATGAACTTAATGCTCACTCACTATGATAATCCACCATAACACTTCATAATTTAAACATATATTTGACTTATTAAATTACTTTTAATGTTGTAATGAAATCAACCACATTAATGAACATAACCATAATACAATATATTCATAGAGAAATGACACAATCAAACATAACCCTTCATTTATGTCAAAATAGAATAAACAATTGAAAATATCACTACACCTAATCATTGTGCAACATTACAATGACTTACATATTGTCACATTGTCACATTACTCAACATAGCCATAATGCAACATGGCAATTAGAGAACTTTTGCAGTATTAGAATCTAATAAAACGTTTCCACGACATATTAAATTTTTGGTTTAAATGCTAACGTTGCAGTGTGACATTTTCAATGACAGTTATCATAACCCGTTTTCAACCTCCTACATACTATTTGAATGCTTGCATTCCCCAATGTATTTGTCAAATTATGAAATTAAACAAAGGCTATGTGACATTCACCCAGATTGCAAGGATTTGATGTCACATCTTCGTGACATTTTTCATGTCCCATTGTGACGTTGATCATATACAATCTAATAATAATGAACATATGGTCATCATCAATAAATAATATTATTATAAAATTACACTTACTTAACTATTATTAATATTATTTTATTAACATCTAAAATAATATATATATAAAATCATGTTATTATTTTACAGTTGCTTTAATACAATTATTTTCATTAAATACTATATTTTATTTCTTTGACATCAATATTTTAACTAATATCCATATTTTGACAATATAATAATAAAATATATTAGTATTATTAAATATTAATATTTTATTTATTTATTAATGTTATATTAATTTATTACTTTATTCGAGTTATTTTAATTAAATGTTGTATTATATTAGTTTGACCTTCACAATAAAATAATATTATATAGTTCTATTAAAATTAAACTTATTTTACTCAAATTATATTATTATAAAATTATTATATAATTACACTTAACTAATTTTAAAATTATTTTATTCAAATATAAAATATTAGTTTGAAATTCACAATAGAATAATATAATGATGATGATGATGATGGTTAACGTCCCCTGAGACCAAACTTTGGTCTATCGGACCTAAAGAAGAGAATTAATTAGTTTCCTTTAAAGTTATATTTCTATGCTCAAAGAGCTTGGAAAGAAGTGTCCCGAGCTTACTATAATTTTGACAAGCTAAAAGGCTAGGAATGTCGGTATTGCAACAAAGATTATGAAACTGGGATCTAATGTGGGTGTACGGAGGGCAGTCTAAGAGGAAGTGATTTTCATCTTCAATGTTCTTACTCTCACAAAGGTGGCAGATCCTTTCTACCCATGGTGTTTTAGGGACTGTCCAACGACCAGTTTCACTATGGAGCTCATGCGAGTTCGTTCTTATCTTAGCTATGTTAATTTTTTTCTTAGTACTGATAAAAACAGAGAGATATTTTTGATCTTCTAGAGTAGGGTTGATGACCTCCTTATAATATCTTAATTTTCTTTTAGCCTCTAACTCTTTCTCACACCACAATTTTTCTTTAAACTTATAAGAAATAATATTTTTAATGTTATTAATATTCTGTAAAGCAACATTTTCATCGATCTCCCAGTGATTTAACCAAGACCTGGTATCTTTATACCACCCACGCTTGAGCCTTAAGTGGTTTTGGCTAGAGTTTAAAGCTAGCTTAGGGAGTCTATGGTCTCCCATGTTATTGATTTTGTTCTTCTATAACAGGAGTCTACTCATAGCTAGGCTCTCGATGGGGGAAATACCCACTTAGATAAGGAGAATAGGATAGGGTGTATTGTTTTTTATTTTGAGGTTATAAGTTATAAAACGCTTCTGGATTTGCTCAATCTTTCTCCAGGATTCTCTAGAGATGCTGCAACCCCAAACCTCACACCCATACAAGATAACATGAGTGACTAGAGTTTCAAAAAGGAGCTTCTTTTTATCCCACATCATGAGGTTTGCAGCTTTACAGTTATTTTCAAGACCAAAGTAAGCTTTCCACCCTCCGTTAATCCTTTCCTTAATGCTATAGTTCCAGTTGAGCTTGTGATGAATATCAATTCCTAGGTACTTGTAAGAAGACACTTCCTCCAAGTTGCTATTGTCATACATAAAATTAGCGTATGTATCATTCTTGGATTTGATAATCATAACTTTTGTTTTGTCAGTGTTAATAGTCATACCCATGTTAGAGCAGAAATATTTGAGGAGTCGAAGCTGCTTATCAAGATCAGAAGAACACCTTGCTAGAAGGACAATATCGTGAGCATAAACAAGAAGGATGATGACTATTCCAGCTAAGATCGTACCAGCACAACCTGCTTCTTCTAAACAACCCTCTAACTTATCAATGTAAATGCCAAAAAGGGTAGGGGAGAGGGGGCAACCTTGCTTAACTCCGATATTACACTTAATATCTTTCGACCACCCCTCATTGCTTTTAAACTTGGCAATTACATTCTCATAGAGCCTTATCGCTGCAGCTCTCAGCTCGAAAGGAACCTTAAGCTCTTCTAACCTATTCCAAAGGTTATTTCTAGGTACTGTATCGAAAGCCTTTCTAATATTGTAATATTAAAATTATTATCATTGTACTCAAATCATATTATTATAAAATTTTATTTAACTATTTTTAATATTGTTTTATTAACATCTAAAATAATATATTGTATTGAATATTACTATGTAATAAAACATTGATTACACTTAACTAATTACAATTATTACAATTTTATTACTTTATTTCCTTTGTATTAATGTTATTTTGTATTATTACTTTTTTACAATTATTTTAATTAAATAATATATTATATTAATTTGACATTCACAATAAAATAATATAGTAGTACTATTAAAATTAAACTCATTCTACTCAAATTATATTATTATAAAATTAATATATAATTACACTTACCCAACTATTTTTAATATTATTTTAATATTATTTTATTAAGATCTAAAATAATATATTGTATTTAATATTATTATGTAATAAAACATTAATTACACCTAACTAACTATAATTATTACAATTTACTATCATCTAAAGTATTAGAATATATTAGAATGTATGTTAAAAACAAAATTATTAATACATGAAGTGTTTCCTAATATTAATTACACTTATCTGACCAATATTATTACTATTTTGTTATTATCTAAAATATTATAATATATTTTAATAAATAAGAAAACATTATTACTAAATTAATTGTTTCCCAATATTAAAAAATATCTCCAAACTATACCATATTTATATCCAAGATTCATAAATTCATATGGCTTATTAATTTGTTATTATATTGGCATACATTATTTATTATTTTAAATAATACAATGTATAAAAAGACACATTTATTTAAATCCAAATGGATATTAAAATAGTTAATTATAAAAGTATTAAATTTCAATTTTAAGAAATTTAATTATAATAATTAATTATATTTATTATTATATATTATAATAATTAAATAAACAATATTACTCTGATTAATACATTTTATAATAATTAATTATATTTATTATTATATATTATAATAATTAAACAAACAATATTACTCCTATTAATACTTTTTATAATAATTAATTATATTTATTATTATATATTATAATAATTAAATAAATAATATTATTCTCATTAATACTTTGTAGATATGTCTATGTGCTCACTCGTTACTAGCAACAACCACATTAAATTAATTAATGTGTCTGAATATACCAATAGGCGTAAATTTAGGCACATACTTTTTATATTAATGTTTTTCTTTATAGTACGTGCTTAAATTTATACCAATCGACATATTCAGACACATTAATTAATTTAATGTTGTTGTTGCTAGTAACAAGCAAAGTTGCGATGCACCAAATCTCTACCGAGTCGTCAATATCAACGGAGAAAAGTATAAGTGACGGAGATATAGAACTGAGGCATGCAGTCCCCGTTCTCACTAGATATTGGCTAAGAAGTAGAGAACTAGTGAATAGAGCTCTTTGATGAGGTGCAGAGTGTTAGGGGATAAAGTTCTCATGCCTTCAATTCATGCTAGTATCAGATCAACCTTTTGGGAGGATTTCATGTTCCAAGAGTTTTGGATAATGCGCATTTTAAAGAGATACATGGATATTATTGTATCAAAAGAAACCAAGTCGCTGCCACCAAAATAGTTAGATGCAACAATTTTTACCATGCCACAAGATTATCATATCTTCAAAGAATAGAAGGTTTGAATTGATGGAGTGCCGCATCAATACATCGCTGCAAATACATTTCGCTACTAGATCTTTATGAGAGAAGGAGACTCTAAAAATGCACAAGATATCAGAAAATTCTTCTACAAATTTATAGAGTAGCCAAGGGCGACATTACCAAAGGCATCTGTCCAAAGGCATCTCTACTTCAAGAGGCATACTAAAATATCATTACTACAGTTATGCTTTTTCTCATTGTTCAATCTAGATCATGTTTATCTTTTAAAATTAGAAAAACTATTTTAATAAGATTAATATATACACTTAAACCAATATATTTGACACATTGATAATATATATTAATAAGATTAATATGTTTGAAATAAACTAAAAAAAATATGTTTGACAAGTTGATAATATTTTTTTTCTTAAAAATGTTTCTACTAATATGTTAACTTGGCATTCATTCATTGCTCTCATGATGCTACTTGCCAAATGAAAAGTATATTTGGTGATGCATGGTTTCTATGCAATGAAGTTATATTTCTCAAGGTAAAAGATGGAACCTTTGACTACAACTGCACCATTTTTCTTAAACCCTCTTTAAATTGCATTTAAAGTTGCTTTTTTATTAATTTATGGTAAAATTAAAAGTTGAGTTTTGATCTTTTGAATAATTAATAATATGTTTTTCCTCAATCACTAAAGCATATATTTAAAATTTGTTTGACTCTTAAATTTTTCATTATTTATAATTTTAACATAATTATAAATACATTTATGTTAAAAATAGATTTTTTAACACATTTTCAAAATTACAAATTATAAAAAATGTGATGTAATGATATTTCGAATACAAATTTGAAACATCATTAATCATAAGTACATGTTCCTATAAGTTTCAAAAATTATGGAAAATGATATTTTTAATAAAAAATTAAACACCATTAACAAAAGTCATCCCCCTTTGTGGTGGCCCTTTAGATTATGGTTAAAATATATTAAATCAAACCAGAGCTGACCCAAGCTAAAAGTAAATCAACCTAGAGCTAAAATTCATCCCCCTTTGTTGTGTCCTTTACTCAAACCAGAGCTAACCCAGGTATTTAGACAGGATATGGGTGCCTCCCCTTCATTGGGTTGTAAAAGGCCCTAGGTCTTCCTTCTCAAAGGTTGTAATGTTAAAGGCTCCGGGTACTTAGCCCACAACTTAACTATTATAGATCGTCTCTTCAGAAACCTCTCAGATGCCTCTCAAAGACGAGTGAGCCCCCCTTGCTTTTGGAAAAGGCTAAGGTACAAAGTTTTTTGAAAAAGGAATCTAACTCCAAGTGTTTAAAACAAAAAGTAATTCAGAGCTATGTTAGCATATGTTTACATGGAAAAAATAGAATATTTAGGGATGTAAATACATTGGATTAAGATAATAACCATAATTATAGCAAATAATATACCATGCATTATAAGATATTGGCCAACAATTTATGGAATAATTTTTAACAAGGAATTAGAAATAAAAAACAACTTTATTTAGCTAGATTGTTAAGTTAAATACATTTTATTTTCGGTATTGCACATTGTGTATTCAAACATAAACTTCATAATGTGAACATCTTATTATCTAATGCACAATAATTTTAAGGATGGACATCTATCTCCACACTAATGCTTAGGTAATGTCTAATAGTGTGTGGAATCATGGATTAAAATGTTCTTAGGTAATGTCTAATAGTGTGTGGAATCATGGATTAAAATGAGAAAAATAAAGGTGAAAAATACCCCATTAAGTACATTGTGAGTATTTAACAAGAAAGAAAGTAAAGGAGATAATGTGTACATATATCACAAAAAATTGAATACTTAATGTGGTGACCATGATGAGAAAATTTAATGTCTATAAGAAGCGCAAACAAATAGAATGTGGACAAGTTATTAAGCCATATGTTCAATTTTTTTCATTTTTTGTAAGGAAATATCTATAAAGAGGTAATGGTAATGGTAATAGTATGAAATTGATTGAAATATAATTTGAAATTGTTATTTTCCACACCAATAATGTTTAAGATATGAAAGAACAACATATAATACTTAAATAAAAGAAAATCAATATTTTGTATAAGTTAATTTTTTTTCAAATAAACAAAAGTTGAACATTAAAATAAAATGGATTGAAAGGTCAAACTAATTGAAAAAAAAGTAATTTTATTATTCCATGTCCTACCGTCATGCCACAATGATCATGTAATCACTTGGATTTTGGTAGTCGTGCCAAAGAAACCATTGTTTTTTATGCTATGGTTTCACCTAAATATCAATAGGTTTTCCTAAGTTCTTGCAATACATCATCTTATTGTGCAAACAAATTTTTATTCTTACTCTTCTCGCATCTACTAACATTTGTGATATATGAGGTGCATGTAGTTCAATGTACAAAAACCTTGTAGAATTTAACTGCAGCACATGGTCTAAATTTTGACAACTTCAGACAGACATCGCTCCCTTCGTCCTGCAAGGAATTACCCCCCCCCCATTTGGAATATCAGGCACATGCTCCCAATTACATTGTGATGTCATGGAAATCTTCATGCCAGAACCATGCGACCTATAATTAGCAACATAAATTAATATATGCATCCTCAATCTTGTGGTTTTGGAATGGATCATCGCTCTTGTTGCGTCGGAGGTCGTCTCAGATTCGTCTTATTCAGAAGAGTAGATGCGTGCGATATTTCGTGAGTTTGACAGAGACGACAATGGTTACATCACAGCAATGGAGATTGCCCACTCCATGGATCGACTCGTCCATGCCCTTATTGTCGAGGAATTAACAGGAATTTGAAAATTCAAGGAAAGGTGAAAATTCTCATTGAGTTGGGTAAGAGAGAGACCCATTCCTACAGCTTAGTGAAATGAAAAAGCTTATAATTCAGGATTATTTCAGAGTCGTTGTTTTCCCTATGCAAACAAGGTACTTGTTGTGCTAACACCTTCAGGTCCATACTAATGCTTGTATTAAGTTTGAGATGAATCATTTAAAATAAAATTTTCCATCTACAATTTTTGAATAATTTCTTAAAATAAATTTTGCAATTCTCGAATAATTTTTCGAAATAAAACGTTTAAGATGAATAATTTCGAATAAAATTTACTAGATACCATTGTTGAGTAAATTGTTTAACTTTAAAATTTTCAATTATTGAGAAATTTGTTGAAATAAACTTTACTAGCCAACTTAGGGAATCCTCCATTCAATGTGATACATTTGATTGTAATCGATCTGATATTTTTGTTTTAACTACCTAAAAATGTCGAGCCGACATTTTACTGGCCAGATAATGGAAGTTTCCTTTCAACGAGAAAATATTTTATATTTTCGAGCATTGTATGTCTTGCATTCTACACTAGATTATGATATGTTCCTTCTACTGCTCATTCTAACATTGGGAATAATGCTAAGAATGCTCTTTCTCAATTGGTGATCATTCAAATGTTGGTTCAATTGGTTATGGGGATGTTTCTAGTTTTGTTGGGACGTTACTTTGTTGTGCAACATTAATTCATTGATATTTAATAGAAATGTGTAAAATATGGATTGTTACAACTTACCCGGTCCACTCTGAGTTAAATCTAATTATCAAGTTTCCCAAGAATAACAAAACTCCAAGAGGTAATAACACTCGCATTGTACTACCACAGTCCAATCTTTTTGAATTTCTCATTAAGTATGGATCCAACTCATGTTTTAACCACAAGGATTGTTAGGGTGTTTAAAATTGTATTTTTAGGAAGTAATCAGTGTGTTTTGCATGTATACCTTTGTTATTATTTACAAACACTTGATATTTCAAATATTTATATTCATCCGACATTGATATTATGGGGAATCTCTCTTATTAAGTTCTAGGAATCAATTCATAGTTCTCGTGCCTTCAGTCTTATGAGTTCCTTAAACTTCCCATTGTTCATGCTCTGAATTCCTTAAACTTCTTACTATCCTTGCCCACAATTTCCATAGATATCTTAGACATTTCTGCATTGACATTATTGCTTAAAGTTCTTTTGAGTTCAGTCATTTGTGGAAAATAATATAATTTATTTCTTTATGAGTTCCCTAATGTTCTAGCTATGTTTTGAACTTTGTGAAGGATTTCAATTTTCCTCTTCAATCCTTACAAGAAACCTTTTTTTTTTTTCTAAAAAAAAATATTTCTACAATGAATTCTAAAATTTCCATAAATAATGGATTTGAAATTACATATTAGAGATTGATTGATTTGTCTTTTTTCTGATGTTGNTTTTTTTCTAAAAAAAAATATTTCTACAATGAATTCTAAAATTTCCATAAATAATGGATTTGAAATTACATATTAGAGATTGATTGATTTGTCTTTTTTCTGATGTTGTAGAACTTTGATGGATTCTAAAATCCGTTGTTATATGATAATGTCTTTTTTATACTTTCATAGTGAGTGACAGTGCTTTTGTTTGGAGCTTTGTGTATCTCCAACCAATTGAATTATCAATACAATTGACTTTAAAAAAGGAAAATATCCTCATTCATCCACTCTAAGAATGTTTTGGAATTTATTTTGATACAGAGTTGAATATTTTTTATTTGAGAAAGCTCAAAATCTAAGAGAAAAAATTAAGAAAGGTGTTATTTATGTCTCTATGGACTTGAAAGCATATGGGTTACATGTTTCTAGTTGGATTTTGTGTTTGTAAGTTGTTTCTAAATTTAAGGTGCAAATCCAAATTGTGCTAATTTGTTAAGGCTATAGATTTTTTTGCTTTTGACAATGCTTTGATTTGACAAATATGATCTGCGTTTTTGTGACTGTCTTTTTTTGCATGTGTTTGAATATCAGTTGGTTTAGGGTTCGAATCCAAACAAGTTCTCAAACTTAAGTTTGTAATTTATTGTTCTTCTTATGTTGTACATGTCTTGATAGTAGAGGTTAACTGCAACTTTCCAAGCATCTTATTTTGTATTAATCTCAGTGATGCCCACTCCTTGTCTTCTTTTATTTTGTTGTAACATATATATTATGATACTTATGGGCCTGTGCAAGAAGATGAGGGACCTTTTTGGCGCGTTAGATGCAATAGAAACCTGAAAAATCAGGCATCCCTCAACTTACTTGGATTTTTTGAGATACTTATGCAAAATATCTTGCATTGAGTAAAAAACATGAAATGTAGAAAATTGAATCACCTTTCCGAATATATAACTTTTATGTATCGAAAATTTGCATAGCTATGTCAAATTTCATTTTTCCTAACATGCACTTTTTATTTTTCAGGGAAATTATAAGGTATATGTTTTTGTGGGTGCATCCTTTGAGGGCCTAAATGATCGAATCAAGCTACAAAAATTGACATCCATGTACAGAACCCATAGCACTAGTGCGGCATTATTTTTCGAAAATTAAATTAGTAATTTTATAATATTTTTGTAATTGTCTAAGTGAGAAAACCTCGAAAATGGTACGTGTTTTGTGGGTGCAGCCTTTGAAGGTCTTAATGCAAAAATCATGAAATGGGGTTTTGATAGAACGTAGAGGTTAGTGTCTACTTGTGCACCATACAATTTTTGTTTGAAGTGATCAAGAATTGAAAAAGTTATAGAAGAAACACTAACAGTGTGTTTCACGAGTTAAGGAGGTAGGAGAGAAAAGAATTTGAAGAAAAATATGAAAAATTAATAATTTTAAATAAAAGTTACATATTTGGAATCTGTAAAAAAACCATATTTGTGTTTAAGATTTCGTCAAAAATGATTGTGTGTAGCATATTGTAATGAGTGGTTAAACACAGGTTTCTTCAAAAACTGGAAGAAACACCCAATTAGCTTTGGTTCATGATTACCATAGCAGAGGTTTGGTATTACCAAAGCAAACACCAAACCATACACATAGGATTAAGGTTGAGATGTGACCAAGTGATTCGGATTGGTTTTGACTCTAAAAAACATGGCGCGTTTGATTTGAATTCAAAAAAATATTCCCGCTCATAGAATTTTGAAACGCGCTCGCGTTATAGTGAACAAAAACGTGCTCGCGTTATAGTGAACCAAAATGCGCACACGTTATTGAAAACATAAAAAATATTTTTTAATAATTTAGAGGGGGTAGGAAAGACTTTGGTTAATGTTTTAGAAGGGGTGGGGAAGGATCAAGGGAAACTATGGCTAATATTTAATAGGGGTGGGGAAGGGTTAAGGGAAACTGTGGCTAATATTGTATAGGGGTGGGGAAGGGTCAAGGGAAGCTATGTGTAATATTTAATAAGGGCAGGAAAGGGTCAAGAGACATAGAGAGAGAGAGAGGTATCTAGAGAGAGAGAGAGGGGTACCTAGAGACATGGGGGGAGAGAGAGAGAGAGGGCCAGTAGAGACATACAAATAGAGAGAGAGAGAGAGAGAGGTACTAGAAACATAGAGAGAGAGAGGGGTACTAGAGACAGAGAGAGAGAGGGGGGGGAGGAACTAGCGAGAGGAAGGGGTACTGGAGAGAGAGAGAGAGAGGGGTACTAGAGACATAGGGAGAGAGGGGTACTAGAGAAATAGAGATAGGGGTACGAGAGAGAGAGAGAGAGAGAGGTACTAGAAACATAGAGAGATAGAGAGAGACATAGAGAGGGGTATTAGAGATAGAGAGAGAGAGCGGGGTACTAGAGACATAGGGAGATAGAGAGAGAGAGAGAGGTACTAGGGACATAGGGAGAGAGAGAGGGGTACTAGAGACGTAGGGCGCACGCGAGAGAGAGAGAAAAAGAGAGAGAGAGAGGGGTACTAGAGACACGGGGAGAGAGAGAGAGAGGGGAGGCAGTAGAGACATAAAGAGAGAGAGAGAGAGAGGTACTAGAGACATAGGGAGGGGGAGAGAGAGAGGGATACTAGAGACATAGGGAGAGGGAGAGAGAAAGGGGTACTAGAGACATAGAGAGAGAGAGAGGTACTAGAGACATAGGGAGGGGGAGAGAGAGAGGGATACTAGAGACATAGGGAGAGGGAGAGAGAAAGGGGTACTAGAGACATAGAGAGAGAGAGAGGGGGGTACTAGAGACACAAAGAGAGAGAGGGGGATATACTAGAGACATAGAGATGACAATGACCATGACCACGACAATGATGATGATGATGATGATGATGATGGCCATGATGATAATGAAGAATGTTGATGATGATGATGACCATGATGATGATGATAATGAACAATGATGATGACCATGATGACTATGATGATGATGATGACCACGATGATGATGATAATGAACAATGATGATGACCATGATCACTATGATGATGATGATGACCACGATGATGATGACCATGATGATGATGATAATGATGAACAATGATAATGATGATGATGAAGATGTTGAGCATGATGACAATGACCACGACAATGATGATGATGATGATGATGATGATGAACATTAATGATGATGACTATGATGATGATGATGATGATGATGACCACGATGATAATGAAGAACGATGATGATGATGATGATGACCACGATGATGGTGACCATGATGATGATGATGATAATGATGATGATGATGATGATGATGATGATGATAATGACTTGAATGATGATGATGACCATGATGAACAATGATGAACAATGATGATGATGATGATGATGATGATGATGATGTTGAGCATGATGACTATGATGATAATGATGATGATGATGATGATGATAATGAAGAATGATGACGATGACCACGATGATGATGACCATGATAATGATGAACAATGATGATGACGATGATGATGATGTTGAGCATGATGAATATGATGATGATGATGACCATGATGACGACGATGATGATGATGATGATGTTGAGCATGATGACAATGACCACGACAATGATGATGATGAACAATGATGATGATGATGATGATATTGAGCATGATGACTATGACGATGATGATGATGATGATGATGATGATGATGACCACGATGATGATGACCATGATGATGATGATGATGATGATCAACAATGATGATGATGATGATGATGATAATGATGACCATGATGACTATGATGATGATGATGACCACGATGATGATGACCATGATGATGATGATGATAACGATGACTATGATGATGATGATGATGATGATGATATTGAGCATGATGACTATGATGATGATGATGATGATGATGACCACGATGATAATGAAGAACGATGATGATGATGATGATGATGACTATGACTATGATGACGAATTATGATGATGATGATGATGATGATCAACAATGATGATGATGATGATGTTGAGTATGATGACTATGATGATGATGATGACCACGAGGATGATGATGATGATGATGATGACTATGACTATGATGACGAATTATGATGATGATGATGATGATGATCAACAATGATGATGATGATGATGTTGAGTATGATGACTATGATGATGATGATGACCACGATGATGATGACCATGATAATGATGAACAATGATGATGATGATGATGATGATGTTGATCATGATGAATATGATGATGATGATGACCACGATGATGATGATGATGATGATGATGATGATGATGTTGAGCATGATGGCAATGACCACGACAATGATGATGATGAACAATGATGATGATGATGATGATATTGAGCATGATGACTATGATGATGATGATGATGATGATGATGATGATGATGATGACCACGATGATAATGAAGAATGATGATGATGATGATGACCATGATGATGATGATGATGATCAATAATGATGATGATGATGATGATGATAATGATGACCATGATGACTATGATGATGATGATGACCACGATGATGATGACCATGATGATGATGATAATGATGATGATGATGATGATGACCACGATGATGATGACCATGATGATGATGATAATGATGAACAATGATGATTATGATGATGATGATGATGTTGAGCATGATGACAATGACCACGACAACGATGATGATGATGATGATGATGATGATGATATTGAGCATGATGACTATGATGATGATGATGATGACCACAATGAAAATGAAGAATGATGATGATGATGATGATGGCCACGATGATGATGATGATAATGAACAATGATGATGATGATGATAATGACTTGAATGATGATGATGACCATGATGATGATGACCATGATCAACAATGATGATGATGATGATGTTGAGTATGATGACTATGATGATGATGATGATGACCATGATCATGATGACCATGATCAACAATGATGATGATGATGATGTTGAGTATGATGACTATGATGATGATGATGATGACCATGATGATAATGAGGAATGACCACGATGATGATGAACAATGATGATGATGATGATGATGATGATGACTATGATGATGATGAAGATGATGATGAGGATGATGTTGATGATGTTGATGATGAGGATGCTCATCTTCATCATCATCATCATCATCATCATCTTCATCTTCATCATCTTCATCATCTTCATCTTCATCATCATGATCATCATGTTCATCTTCATCATCATGATCATCATGTTCATCATCATCATCACCATCACCATCACCATGATGAAGATGATGTTGATGAGGATGATGATGATGATGATGAAGAAGATGATGAAGATGATGGTGATGGTGATGGTGATGATGATGATGATGATGATGATGATGATGTTGATGTTGATGTTGATGATGATGATGATGTTCATGATGTTGATGGTGATGATGATGAGGATGTTCACGTTGATGATGGTGGTGATGATGATCATGTTGATGATGATGATGATGAAGGTGATGATGATGATGGGGATAAGGATGATGAAGATGATCAATGATCATGGTGATGATGATGATGATGATGATGATGATGATGATCATGATCATGATTATGATGGTGATGATGACGATGGTGATGATGGTGTTTATGATGTTGATGTTGGGGATGATGATGATGAGGAAGAGGATGAGGATGATGATGATGAGGATGATGTTGTTGATTATGATGATGATGAGGATGATGTTGATGATGTTGATGATGAGGATTCCCATATTCATCATCATCATCATCATCTTCATATTCATCAACATCATCTTCATCTTCATCATCTTCATCATGTTCATCTTCATCATCATGATCATCATGTTCATCATCATCATCACCATCACCATCGTCATCATCATTATCCTCATCATCATCATCATCATCATCATCATCATCATCATCATCATCACCATCACCATTGTCATCATCATCATCCTCATCATCATCATCATCATGATCATCAACATGATCATCATCATCACCATCAACATCATGAACATCATCATCAACATGATCATCATCATCACCATCAACATCATGAACATCATCATCACCATCGTCGTCATCATCATCATCATCAACATCATCCTCATCATCATCATCCTCATCGTCGTGATGATGATGATGATGATGAGGAAGATGAAGATGATGAAGATGATGTTGATGGTGATGATGAGGATGATGATGATGATGATGAAGATGATGATGAAGATGATGTTGATGGTGATGATGATGATGATGATGATGATGATGATGATGATGATGTTGATGTTGATGATGATGATGATGTTCATGATG